>MDKJ01095244.1:0-27586 GCA_005239525.1 Nicotiana knightiana
TTAATGGATGCTACACATAATGGTTTCTGTAAACAATACTTGTGAATTACTTATTTTGGTCACATTTTGAGAAGCTTACTCGTGTCTGGTGCATTATATATGATGATGCAAGTTAGATTTAGAGCAGACATATTTACATTTTGATGAAGTTTGTAAACATTATTCTAATCTTATGCTCATGTTTATAGAAGTCTCATATATGATGTGTAGTGTTCCATATTTAGAGTAAAACTGAGCATAGTATTTGTTGCAGCCTTGCTGGAACTTCCAGTACATGTTTCATGTGATGGTCATGCATTTTAACTTCCAAACTTTGATTGCATTCCTTTACTGGAAATGTGATTGCCCTCCCAGATTATAATCCCTGTATTTCCTAGTAGCTGTAACTAGAATTTTTATTCCTTTAAATTTCTACAGAGCTTCCCTAAATCCATGTGATAGGTGTTGTCCCTAAATCCATGTGATAGGTGTTGGTATATCATTTTAGAAAACCGAATACCGAAAATACCGTACCGAATTGTCTAAATACCGTACCATATCGACCGATGAACACCCCTAGTTTAGAGTCCAAAAATCTTACCTTGATGAAGAACTATCGAATTCCCTCTTCAAAACCCTTCCAAAAGCTTCAAACCCGGATGAAATATTGAGAAAATGGCTAAAATTCGCGAAGGCACATTTTTATACCTTCTGTCCAGTGGGTCCGCACCTGCGACCACTTACACGCACCTGCGGAACCGCACATGCGGATCCCAGGTCGCACCTGCGGAAAAATCCTAAGGCCTCAAATCCTGCACCTGCGGAAATCCCCTCACTTAGCCAACTTTCGCACCTGCGGTGCCACGTCCGCTCCTGTGGCTCCCCATCCGCAGGTGCGAAAACACCAGTAACAGAACCTCAGCAGTGCCAAAAATCATTCCAAACTCCTCGTTGAATCTGAAACCATCCCGAGCCCTTCGGGACCCCAACCAAAGTTACAAAAACATCCCATAACATTATTCAAACTTAGTTTCACTCTCAAAACACCAAAACTAACACGAAAATACCAAAATCCCATCAAATTCAAACCTAAGAATTTTGAAATTTCTATCCTCCAGCGATGCCGGAACTATCCAAAACAACTTCGATGGACCTGAAATTTTGCAGACACATCCAAAATGACATTACGAACCTGCTCCAACTGTCAGAATTCCATTCCGACCCCGATAGCCTATTTTCCACTGCCATCCGGAAATCGCCAAAAACTAGCTTTCGCCAATTCAAGCCTAATTCTACACCGGATGTCCCAAAATTATTCTGAACACACTTCTAAGTCCCAAATCACCTAACAAAGCTATTCGAACCATAAAATCCGCATTCCGAGGTTGTTTTCCAATAAGTTAACTCTTAGTTGACTTTTTTCATTTTAAGGTTATTCTTAAGGACTAAGTGACTGAATTCTCCTATAACTATTCTGATTTCAAGCCTATCAACTCTAACACATCAATAATAGAATAAACAATATATAACAAGTCAATAACAGTAATTATAATGCAGGTTTTTTTTCCGTAACGACAGACCGGGTCATTACAGGGCGTTCGAAAATGCTTCTTGGCTTACACAATACAACAACCTAGAAGCTGTGGTTTGAACTGCCTGAAGTTTCTGATCACTCACCTATTGTTATAAATAATGAGGTAACTAAGAATCACTTACCAAAACCTTTTAGGTTATACAATGTTCTGTTACATCAGAAGGAGTTTACAGAGAATGTTCATGAGGTATGGAATAAAAAAATCCAGGTGTATGTTATGTACTCATTTTGGTTGAAACTGCAAAGGTTAAAGGAAAAAACACAACAAAGGAACAAGGAAATGACTTCATTGGAAAATAAGCTTGGCAACCTAAGAATGCAACTGCAGAATACTCAAGGGAAGCTTGATGAAGATCCACTTAATCAACAATTAATAGCCAAGGAAAAGGAATTGCTTATGCAGACTGAAAGATGGGAAAGAGTAAATGAACAAGTACTCAGACATAAATCCAGAGCAATGTGAATAAAAGCAGGAGATAGAAACACTAAGTTCTTTCATGCTCACTTAAAGGCCAGACAGTCAAGAAACAGAATAGCATATATCTGTAATGAACAAGGGATTATAGTGACAGAGCCAAAATTGATAGAACAAGAATTTAGAAGTTTATTTCAAACATTATTGGGTACCTCAGCCAGAGAACTTCCCTGCATTGACCTTGATACAACTAGGGATGGTAACTGCCTAACCAAGGAGCAACAACAACTGCTCAATGCTCCAGTAACAGAGGAAGACATTGATAAGGCACTTAAAGAATTACCAAACGACAAGGCACCAGGGATAAATGGATTTCCAGCAAAGTTCTTCAAAGCATACTTGTATATTATTGGAGGTGAGGTTAAACAAGCAATACAAGAGTTCTTTAACAATGGGAAGCTTCTAAAAGTGCCAATTTAAATTATTGCATCAAAGAGTGCATTTAACCAAGTAGCGCGGCAACTAGAAGACACCCGTCAGTTATTTGGAAGTAACACTTTAAAAGTTCTAGTTTATTTTAGAGATTAGATTAGATTAGATCGGAGCAATAAAATCACTGACGCAAAGATATAGATAAACCAAAGGACGAGTAACTTGGAGATATATTGACAAATAATTGTCCATTTGATTTAAACACCCATAAGTTGGTTATAAGAAGTTCATATTGACATGGAAAAACTACAAGGCGATGCAGAACTTTTGAAGTTTCTATCCAAATTTGAATGCATTCTTTTTCCTTTTAAGTCATTGTAAACTTTAAATTTGCAAGTTTAACCAAATCTTATTCTTAGTATGTTTTACTTTCACTTAACATAAATTAAAAATTTATTTACGTTTTTAATGATGTACTCTTTAAAATTGGATATTTAATTAATTTATTTATAAGTTAGAAGTTTTATAACATTAAAATAATAATTACATTGTATTATTTTTATAAAATTTACAAAAAACATATACTCTATCGTTCCAGTTTATGTGAACCTATTTCCTTTTTGGTTCATTCCAAAAAGAATGACCAATTTCTAAATTTGGAAACAATTTAGCTTAAAATTACAATTCTACTCGTAATGAGAAATTTTTATAACCACAAAAATACTCTGGGCCCCTTTTTGATTTGTTTATGACCACAAATTTTAAAAGTCTTTATTTTTTCTTAAACTTCGTGCCCAGTCAAATATGTTCACATAAATTGAAACGAAGGGAGTATTATTTTACAAAAATCGATCCGACCCAATAGTTTCAAGCCCGACCACTTCCAGCCAGATTTAAACCCCAAAAATATCGCCTCATTTTACCCCGGTAAAGTGGATATTTGAATAACATTTTGATGAATAATTCCATTAGTTATTCTAGAAAAACTTACCTCATTGTTTTTAGTTTTTGATAAAGCATTTTCTTGGTTATATTTTATAAAAAGGGATAATACAATATTAGAGCAAACAAAATTCCATTTAAAAATAGAATAGCTATTTTACCATATATAAAGGGAATATTCTATTATCATAAAAAGGGAAAAAACGAAGCTATTAAGAGAAATCATTAATGAGACCAACAATTGCCATAGAGCATTCAATCCCATGATAAAGTTTCAGCCCTTTTAGGATTTACTAATATAAGTATTAGACATCGGCTGGGAGGCAAACAAATTGAGCACGGCTGATTTGGTACGAGGGATAAGGAATAATTAATCTGGAGATTAAATTTAAAAAGAGTTTATCTCATGTTTGGATGATAGAAAATTGCGGTATGATTAATCCCGAGATTAGTTATCCTGAGATTGTAGTGTTTTTTAATCCCCTGAAAAAGTGGAATAACCAATCCCGGGATAACTAATCATGGGATAACTTCTTTCCAACCAAACAACCCAACCAAGATCAACAATTGTCGATTCTGACCCGTCTGATTTGGTTAGTAACCGAACCTCCGGCGACTTGAACATTGACACTTCTAAATGTAGGGGCATTTTCATATATACCCATTTTTGGAGCTACTATTGAAGTTATACCCGCATTGCACAAGATTTTGTAAAGTGTACTCACTCGAATCTGAAGTAGTTCAATCTCTTCAATGCAATTTTAGAACTCAAATCTGAAGTTATTCTATCTTTCAAATGGGGGCATTATCCGCTTTTTGTCTCACGTTTTAACTTGTGCCCGCTTTGCAAAAAAAATTATAAGTGTACCCGTTTTTCCGCATAACTTCAGCATACGGGGCTGAAGTAGCAAACGAAATCACGCAAAACTTCAGCATTCTAGTAGAGGGGCCTGAAGTAGCAAGTGTGCTGAAGTTTTTGTTTGTAATTGATGAACTTAAGCATAATAGCTGAAGTTTTGTTCTCTATTTGCTAAAGTTTTTGTTTAACTTGTGCACGTCTTACGGCAAAGCTTTTGTTTGTAATTGCTGAAGTTTTTATTTTTATAACTGGCGAACTTCAGCTCTAGAGCTGAAGTTTTTGTTTTTGTAACTGGCGAACTTCAGCTCTAGAGCTGAAGTTTTTGTTTTGTAGCTGGCGAACTTCAGCTCTAGAGCTGAACTCTTTGTTTTTGTAACTGGCAAACTTCAGCTCTAGAGCTGAAGTTTTTATTTTGTAACTTGCGAACTTCAGCTCTAGAGCTGAAGTAGCTGAAGTTTTGTTCTCTATTTGCTGAAGTTTTTGTTTAACTTGTGCACGTCTTAACGCAAAGCTTTTGTTTGTAATTGCTGAAGTTTTTGTTTTTGTAACTGGCGAACTTCAGCTCTAGAGCTGAAGTTTTTGTTTTGTAACTGGCAAACTTCAGCTCTGATAAACGTATTTATGGAAATCATCCAATAAACTGAAGTTCTATAGCAGCACCAACAACAGCAGAAGAAAGAAGAAGAAGAAGAAGAAGAAAACGAAGGAGGAGAAGAGGGAGGATAAATGGGGCTGGAATTATTTAAAAAATGGGTGCAAGTTAAAAGTTTTTAAAAAAAAATGGGTATAGGTTAAATGAGGGCGACCAAATAGGGCGCCCCGTGCAAGTTTTACTTTCAAATGCAACTTCAAAAATTCGAATCTTAAGTTTTGAAATATAAACTTGTTCTTCGAATTTTAACTATCAAATAAACGACTAAATGCCCAAATCTATTACAAATGAGCTCAAATTTAAAACATAACTTTCAAATATTATAAAAAATAAATTTTAATTATCAAATTGTCAACAATAATAAATTTAACAAATCCATTTTGTAAGTAGGAAGAAAGGAAAGAAGAAGAAAATCGATGTAAAGAAAAAGAGAAAAAGTATATATACCTAAAGTCATCCAAAAATAGATAAAATTTCAATGGGCGCGACATGAAAATTTTACCTAATTTTGCATATATGGTTCCTATGGGGATTCGTCATACATAGGCAGCAAAATAGAAGACGAGTCCGTTAAATTTAATGCCGTTTTTTGGTTCCTCAAACCCTGGGGCACCGCTTTACTTTGACCTTTCCTTCCTCCCTCCCTCCTTCTCCTCTTTCTTCTTCTTCCACTAAACCCAAACCCAAAATATAAACATACTGAGTACACACAATAATAACACACACAAAGATAAATAAATAAATCGAGAATGCTATTTGCAAGGGGTTTGTCTCAGATTTCGAGACGCAGTATCAATAGATGTCGATGGCTATGTCTCCAGCAACAACAATTTCACCATTCCAATCACTTTTCCTCTCCCATCGATGTTTCTCATAAGGTGAAATTAATCTTATGTTTTTCCTTTTATTTTCTTGTTTCTTAGTTCTGTTCTATTAGTTGTTCTTACTTTTTGTTAGCATATTGTTTTTACTTTAGGGCCTTGATCTTCTTCTTTTTTTTTTACTGACCAGAAAATTGATAGTTGCGCTGAAGTTTATTTTCGGATTATGTGATTTTATTTTAAAAAATTTCCAATCAATCAACCATACCTCAATCTCGTTTGTCAGGATTGTCTGTATGTGTTTTTTTTTTATAACTGTGGTGGCTGGGCTAACTTGGGTGCACTTGACTAATTCCACGAGCTACTTGCTACCTGCTACCTCAACTATATGTGTGTTGGTTTTTGCTCTACTCAGGTCTATTTCTTTCCAATATGGTGCAATTTAGACTTTAGTAGGATCATAGGAAATGCAAAGCTAATAGGACAAGAAAACATCCAGGTACTTGATAGGAAAACTACCATTTTCTTTTGATTCCTCTTCAATGATCTGGAATTTCTGCGAGGAGCTCGCTTCGAGAGGAAGCGCCGGCTCTTATCTAGTTGGACAGTCTTAGTTCAGTTTGAGAAGTCAAGGAGGCACAAAGAACTAACAAAGAGTCTTTATATTTGACTGTCCGAAATCAAGTGGGAGATTGAATTGAAAAGGCCCCTTATTATAGATAGGGTGTTAGCGTTGTTTTTTGAAATACGCACTAGTTCCAAGCGAATTTTGAGCTACACGTCGTGTGTATGAGTTGTGTGTGTGTGGGGGGGGGGGTTGACATTGGTGCGATAGTCCATGTAGGTGTTCAGTGTTGCACTCAAATGATATGCTCAAGCACATTATTTTGTGGTCAAGGACTCCTATGGTTACATAGTGAGCATGTTCCAACATACTTCGAATTATGAGAAATCATTATAGATTGTCTACTTTATGTTGGTTGTCAACCTGCCACAATCATCCTCTTTTATACGTGTTTGAGACCGTCAACATGAGTTCTCATGTGTGGTCATTTGGAGTTAAACTTGAAAAAGGAAACAACAAAAAATGAAAGGAAGGATGGACATGATTAGTTATATAAGGTTCAGTTAAGTCATAGCTTACACCTTTCTCTTGTTATTTTTTCTTTAAATTGTCTCTTCCTGGGCAACGAGGAGATTGACGAGGATGTTACTCATCGTTTGAAGCGGGGTGGATGAAATGGAGGCTCGTTTCTGGGGTATGGTGTGATAAGAATGTGCCACCAAAACTTAAGGGCAAGTTCTACCGAGTGGTGGTTAGACCGACTATGTTGTATGTGGCTGAGTAGTCAAGAAGTCCCATGTGCAGAAAATGAAAGTAGCTAAAATGAGGATGTTGAGATGGATGTGTTAGCATATCTGAAAAGATTAAGATTATGGAAAAGGTCGAAGTGGCCTCTGTGGAGGACAAGTTGGGGGAATCGAGGTTGAGATGGTACGGGCATTGAAGAAGAGAGACATAGATGTCCGATTAGGAGGTGTGAGAAGTTGACCATGGGGGGTCTGAGGAGGGTAGGGGCAGACCAAAGAAGTACGGGCGGAAAGGTGATTAGGCAGGACATGTTATTGCTTCATTTTACCGAGGACATGAACCTCGATAGGAAGGTGTGGAGGTCGAGAATTAGGGTTGAAGGTTGACAGGTAGTTGTGAGTTTCTCCTAGGCTTACCAGTATCAGTGTTTTGGATAGTGTGCGGCGACAAATAGCGACGAGGGACTGCTTTACTGAGGCGAGCAACGAAGCGCTCGCCTTTTTGATGTGAAGCGACAATTTATACAAAAAAGTAAAATATTATATATATAATTAAAAATCCAATAGCAATAATAAATTAATAAATCAATTCAAAAAATGATGTGAAGCGACAAACTATACAAAAAAATAAAATATTATATATATAACTAAAAACTCAATAGCAATAATAAATTAATAAATATATCAATTCAAAAATTAAAAACTCAATATATAGTCATAATAGATTCATAAACTAAAAGTCTAAAACAAGCAACATCTATTCTTCTTCAAGATTTTCAAATTTTTGAATTTCAAGAATGTTAGCATTATATTGGCTATCATCTTCTTCATAAAAAAAACAGAACATTTCTTATACTGTTCTGTTGAGTGCAGCGACATCGATAAAAAAC
Source organism: Nicotiana knightiana (assembly GCA_005239525.1). Classification (NCBI taxonomy): domain Eukaryota; kingdom Viridiplantae; phylum Streptophyta; class Magnoliopsida; order Solanales; family Solanaceae; genus Nicotiana; species Nicotiana knightiana. The sequence goes on from MDKJ01095244.1 coordinate 7,896, forward strand.
AGAGCCAAAAAAAAAAAGAGAAGAAGAACAAGAAAAAGGAAGAAAAAATAGAGCAACACGGACTCTATTCTGTTGCAGCAGGAACAACGATAAAAAGCAGAGCCCAAAACAAGAAAAAAGAAACAAAAGAATTGGACAGAGTCACAGAACGGAAACTCAAAGAAAGAAGAAAGGAGAAGAAGAAAGAACAAAATAGATGAAGAGAAGCATACCTGATGAAGAAAGAAGAAAGGAAATCGCTGGTCTGATGCTGTCGACTTGAAGGGGAAAGAGTAAAGAAATTGCGAGTCCTATTTTTTTGTTTTAACAAATCGTTGTTGCTGCCTTCTTCTTTTCTTTTTTGTAAAAAGTGACGCTACAGCTCGCCTCACGCTAAAGAGGCAGAGGCGCTCGCCTCTTTGAAAACGACGCTACCCTGTAAAATAGGGATGGCAGCTCGTCTTGCCCCGCGTTATTAGCTAAGGCGAGCTCTATTTACAACACTGACCAGTAATACTAGTATTTTTCTTACATTTTCTTATTCCTGGTTCTTTATTATTACATGTTGTGTCATTCGCTGCCGCAACCCTATTACCTTGTTGTTGTTATTGTTTGTTGCTTTATTTTCGCTATTCCTTGATCCGAGGGTCTATCAGAAACAACTCCTCTACCTTCACAAGGTAGGGCTAAGATCTGCGTACACATTATCCTTCTCATACCCCACTTGTGGGATTACACAGAGTATGTTGTTGTTGTTGTTAGTTTTCAACCATGTGTAGAAAGATATAGGACGCAAGACCTTGTGCTTGCCGGACTTGATCTCTCTCTTTCATCCCCTTCCCTGGTTCCATTTTCTCTATTTTTGGTGTATTGTCTGTTCATCTCTTAGCTTAAGAAATGTGGTCTTCTTTTCTGATTCTTCCAGTCATTTTTTCTTGTAAGCTCTGTTTCAAAGGTTACACAATTTAATTGCTCAATTTGCTGCTGTTATTGCTAATTTGTGACTTTTTATGCTTTATTATGACTGTTTTTGGTGATTATTAGGTTTTGGGTTGCAGAGTAATTCATTCATGGGTTTCTAATGCTCTTAGTGGTATTGGGCAACAAATTCATCATCAAAGCACTGCTGTAGCAGAGGTTTGTATAGCATTTTATTTCTTAAATCTACAGTTATCATGCTATGTCCAGTCTTTTTGCTAACATTGTATTTCAATGTCATTCCTCTTAGTTAGCTTCCTCGATCTTATGGTTTATGCATCTGTAATATGTTGTGATCGAGTATTTCAAGAAGGAGATTGATGACATGATCTATACAATTGTAAAATTATTAGTAGTTACTTCTCCATATTTAAATCAAGAGTATGTGGACCTGAAGGGCCTTTTCTTTATTCCTTTCCAGTGGTCTTACCTTATTTCTGGATAGCAAAACTGATTCAAAATTGTACCTAAAGCTTTGTACTAGTGGATGAATTTTCTTGAGTCATGAATGACTCTTGTCTGTATTGTTATGTTGAGCTTCCACTTTAAGGACTTCTCTGAGTAATTCGAGGTTCTTTCTAATGCAAATCATCAACTCTTTTATTTTTTTGTCTTGTTCGTTCCTCGGGTTTTCTTTTTAAATCCCCATTCTTTATGTAATTGCCAAAGGATGATATGTTTCCCCACTGTTTCCTATTGTTTCTCTCTCAGGAGCAAGTGGACCCATTTTCCCTTGTTGCTGATGAATTATCCCTTCTGGCGAACAGACTGAGATCAATGGTAGTTACCGAGGTATATAACTTTTTCCTTGGTTTGGTGATTGCTAAATTCATGATGCTAGATGACAACCTGTTTCATTTGTATACAGGTCCCAAAGCTGGCTTCAGCTGCTGAGTATTTCTTCAAAATGGGAGTAGAAGGAAAGAGGTTTCGACCCACAGTATGAATGATTTGTTACTCCAAAGCTCAATTTTCACGTGTGCTATACATTTATCCTTAGTTCGCTGCACAAGCTTCTGCGCATTCCAAAGAAAGAAACTTTCATAGTCATCAAGTAATTGTTAGAAAAACAAAATCCACATTTCCTTTAATAAAGGCTGCATAGCTTTCGAAAAAGTTTTGATTCTCTTAAATTACTAAGTATCTTCCCTTTTATGAAAACTAAGTGACTGCTGCTTAGTGCAAAAAATTAGACATTTGGTTTTGAAATAGCCGAATTGTTGATTTTGCACTTTTCTTTCCGAAAGCTTAAAACATGTTCTACTGAAATATAAGGAAGAACAAGAATTTCCCTTAGTTGCAGTTATAGTAGGCTCAAACATGATGCTACAGCAGAAAATACCAGACTGAGAATCCAACATTCACTTGTCTTTTGCTTGAATTGTAGTAATTATTGTACACGTCACTTTTTGGACACAGCTTTGGATAATTACTGTAACATTGAAATGATAGTATAAGATGGGATCAAACATATATTTAGAGGTTAAGATGACAAAGTAGTTTGAAGCCTTACATTTAGAGTATAAGATGGCATCAAATATAAAATTAGAGGTTAAAATGACAGAGTAGTTTGAAGCCTTACGTTTTGAAGAATGGATGGTTGAGGATAAGTTTCTGGTCGAAGGGAGATGATAGTGCAGGTCTGAGATTCACGACAATATCAACCATGTCTGCTGCTTTCTCCAGGAGAGATAACAAAAAGCTTAAGCTGCAAAACAAAAGAATGTGAATAGAGCAGGGATAAACATGAAAGACTGAAGAAACAGCAAAAGTTGGCAAACCAAAACTAAACTGAATTGTATCAAGGATTAACAACTTGGGCCTTCTTTTGTCTTTTTTTATTTGTTTGCGTTTTAATAGAATATAACAGTTTCATGTTATATATGAGCAAAACTTGAGGAAATAATTCTCTTTTTATTAGATATGCAATTTTTGATATATTTATTATATAATGAGCAATGGTCTTCATTTTAAGGGGTATGAATTGAAGCCTTTGTATTAACTGAAGTCCTTGTATTTCCAATTTAAGTGAATTTATGGTGGCCATACAGATAGCACCCTCTTGAAGTATTATACTTTGTTGGTGCTTCTTTTTGCTTTAAGTGGTTCATTGTACAGTTGCTTGGCCAGATCCATGATATGTAGATTTTTTCAAGTTTGTTTCATGTCAATGTAGCATTCATTTTTCAGCTCATGATTTCATACATCCTCAAAAGCAAATACATGGGTGCACTTTGTTGTAGGTTCTGCTGTTGATGGCGACGGCACTGAACGCACCAGTTCTTAGACCCCAGATGGATGTTGATTCTTTGTCCAGGGATTTGCGTACCAGGCAGCAGTGTATAGCTGAAATCACAGAGATGATCCATGTAAGTATTCTGTCTCTTTTTCCTGTTAGGATGTAAAGACCATCAACTGGGTTGTTAGATAAGATTTTAATATGTTCAGGACTTTGGTACTAGTGTTGGATACAACACAGATACCAAATATGTACACGTACTACTTAATACGAGTTTTATGGGTATTTTGAAGGTTGCATGCAGAAGTACCCTGGTTGATGCATGAAAGGTAAAATGAAGAATTCAGATAACATAGATGAAATACACATTTAGAGGATTTTGTGTTATATGTATAGATGTTAAATTCATGAAAAAGAACTCAGATATAAACCCGATTTGTAAGGTAGCAACGGGGAAACATGGGGTATACCTGATATATCTCACCTGATTTGTAAGGAAGCAACAGGTGGGAGCAATCTATAAGAGAAGTTCCACATAGTATGTTAAGTACTAATTTAGCCATAACAATGCATCAAAAATTGCAATTGCTGGGAATATTTGGGAGTTCTGTTCTGAACTTGAAGGACAGCTATGGGATGTTAATTTCTTAAAGGGTGGCAGATCATGTCTTTCTCGGGTAGAGATGCAGAGTTGGTTGTGCTGGTCCGGTTAGTTGTATAAGGTTGACCTCTCTCGGTTTTACTTTTCAAACAAAAAAGCAGTTGGAAACAGACCCCACCTGTGAGAATTCACAGGGTTGGAGGGATCATCGGAAACAGTCACTCTGCAGGTAGGGGTAAGTCCTCCCTAAACCCCACTTGTGGGAATTCACCGGGTATGTTGTTGTTGTTGTTGTTGCAACAAAACAGCAGTTGCAGCTTCCAGCTTTTGCCCGCTTGTTTGATTTTCTTTCGTTTTATGGGGAGCAGGACAGAAACAAGTTTCTTTTCTTTTTTGGGTCCCTTTTCCTTAGATGCTCAATGGGCCAACAACTTGGCATGGTTGACACAGATCATATGAATGGGCCTACATCCAGAAAAACCCGCATGGCCACTTAGTTGATGTTTCATTCTCTCTCCTCTAATCCAGATTAGTTTATTAATTGGTCTCAAAATGCCATTTCATGACAACTTTCTTCATGTCAAGTTTCTTTTTTTCACTCTATCATAGGTTGCCAGCCTACTCCATGATGATGTACTAGATGATGCTGACACACGACGTGGGATAGGTTCTTTAAACTTTGTGATGGGAAATAAGGTACGTTCCACTTTCTTTTCCGAAATATGACGTTCCCTGTTAGTCTTCCTTATAATCCAAGCAAGCAGATGTTGTAGTAGTGAGATGGCCAATGTTCATATCAATACCTAGATGAAGCAAGTATAAATTTGTAATCTTTTTGTTCCATCTTAAAGGGCGCTATTTAACTGACCAAGGAGTTTAAGATGTTATTTGACTTGTATATTATTTTAATAGTAGTGGAAAAGAATATAGAGTGACAATGAAAAGTTAGTTCGATAGAGAAAATATCAGATGCAAGTTTAAAAGTCGAATTCTTGAAACTTGTGAAAGTTGAATAGAAAAATACTATTAATGGAATAATGTCAAACATTTTGAACATGCCAAATTGAAAAAATAGAAGTGTTCAATAAATTGAATCAGAGGGAATATCTTAGATCACTGAGTAGAACATTGGATATGACATGCTTACTGCAGGCAGCGGTATTCTTTTTCTAATTATAAGATTATTGGAAGAAGTCAATTTTAAATTATAGTAGGCCAAGTGATAAAGGAGGGCCAGGACTCATGCTTTCCTCTTGTGTGGAAGAGCACTTTTCATCTGTGGGTTATTTTTAACTAAAGTTAACTGTTATAAAGTGGGTTGCTAAATTTTGTGACCTTAGTATCTGCTGAACCCTATCATCTCTTCTCCTATTTGATGCAGTTAGCTGTACTAGCTGGAGACTTTCTACTTTCCCGAGCGTGTGTGGCACTTGCCTCTTTGAAGAATACTGAGGTATACCTTGTCTTTTCCTCTTTGCTCTGGTAAAACATTGAATATTTTTTGCAGAATTAACAAGAGTGCTGTTCATAATACTCTTATTATTAAGGCTTGTTAGTTGTTATGTTCTATTCCTATTTATCAGAAGTTTCTCTTTTTCTGTGGGATGTATATCGTTCTACATTCTTTTGTATACAAATTTCTCGATGGACAAAAATAAGAATTTTAACGTGTCAAGGATTAGGGTTTTGACACTCCTTTAACTATTGAACGCTTGTAGTTTCATGAATTTTAATCTCTTATGGTTGGTGATTCTTTTGTCACTTGATATAAATTGTATCGCAAAACTTAGGATTTTGCTTTTGATTTATTCCAGTCCAGCAACTCTATATAGGTTTTTTCTTTTCCTATTAAAAATACCACAATTCTTTTTAATTTCCTGCCGGTTTCATTCACGCCTCTTATTTTGCATCTCCTCCCCAATTAAAAAAAGAAAAGAAAAGAAATAGACGAAACATGGCAACATTAGCAAACAGGGAAAGGGTTCTAGCTAGAACACTGATTTTTGTTAAGACTTCCGCTGCTTTATTTTCTGTTATACCTCTTGCTATCCTCTTTTGAGCTCTGTTACTCAGATCTTGTGGCTTGTAGGTTGTATCCCTTCTGGCAACTGTTCTGGAACATCTTGTTACTGGAGAGACAATGCAAATGACGACTTCTTCTGATGAACGTTGTAGGTATGCTGGTTCACTGCTGATTAGCTTTTAATGTACCCTGATTGAAATTAACTCAACTGAAATATGTCGATATCTCGAGATACTAGAAAATTTCGTGATTCTTAACTAGAAATTTTGTCTTCCCCAATTTAATCATATAAATTATTACATCAGCCCCTTTTTGCTTAACTTATTTTGAAAGGTATTGGAGATGCCATAGCAGATAGGAAGAGGCTCATAGAACGTTGTCAAAAAGGAAGAGGCTTATAAAATAGTAGAGTCTGATTTATTCAATAAATATCTTTTAAGTATGCAAAAGATGCTCTAAATTGATTCTTTCAGCGAGTAGCTAACTGCAGTTTTAGTAAGTGTTGCTTCTGGCATTTTACTTTCTGGTGTAGCGAGGAAAAGAGAGAAGGGAGAAAGGAAGAGGAAGAAATACTAATGCGGAGGGCGGGGGGAGAGAGAGAGTAGGGGAGGGGGGAATGAAGAGAGAAGGGAGGAGGGGAAAAAGAGAGATTCTAATACTCAAAATAATTCCTTAGGTGCTCCTCCAATGTTCAAACAACATGCATAATGTCCTATTTTTTATGTTACACGAGTTCATTTATGGGTACATATGGATATGGGCGTCTGCATATCTGCTAGGAGTACTCACACCCATATCAATTATCATACCCACTCTACACAAGTATGTCAAGGCATACAAAGGATCCGAATACCATAGCCTATTTTTGGAATAGGGAATCTTGAAAGGCTGGAACCACTTTTCTTATGAACTTTTTGATAATATTTATAAAACTGAGTAAAGCAGAAGAAATCAAGAAGGATAGGTAGTTAAGATGTGGAATATGAGAAAATTAATGAACAAGAGTTTTTCCTTCTTCTTTCACTATCTTTTGTAGAATCCGAGATTTTTCTTTTCTCTTTCATTTATTCAATTCCTTGTATCGTCAGTTTAGTAGAAGAAGGGGATCTGGGTTTAAAATTGCTGGTGACATAACATTATTAGAACATTAGGACAGAGGATGTGATAGATTTGAACCTCATTACTTTAGGAACAACACCTGTTTAAGAAATGTTAAGCCTGTGAATCAACTCATCAAAGAAAAAGTTCTATATGAGATGGAGGGTTGTGGGATCTTGAAATGTCTAATTTTGGTGAAAAGGAGTCAAAGGGACATAAGCTTGCACTTCATGTCATATGAAGCATCCATGTTAGTTGGTGTAGTTCTAATATTACGAAATAGGGGACACGTAGAAGATTTAGCACCTCTACTGTTTACATAGAGTAAACGCGTTGTGATGACTTATGAAATACGTCATGTATGCGTTGTGCTAAAGGTTGCTTACAATCTAGTTAATTATCTACGTCCACTTGTTTGTTAGACTTGTTCTGACCAACTTTTCTCTGAAATTATTGTTCTCTGTCATCTTTTGCAGCATGGAGTATTACATGCAGAAAACATATTTCAAGACTGCATCATTAATTTCAAACAGTTGCAAAGCAATCGCGCTACTTGCTGGGCATACTGCTGAAGTTTCCACGTTGGCTTTTGACTACGGGAAAAATTTGGTCTGTATAGTCTTCTAAGTTCTATTTGACTCAATATATCACTTTTAGGGTGAGATGGCATGTAAATACTTAAAAGTTACTGTATGCATCTTTGATAACCTGACCACTGGTAGAAATTTCAGTTTCGCGGGATATGCAATTTCCTTTGTGATTGTGCAAATAAAGATCTGTTTATACCTTTCTCTGCCTTTTGGCTAAGCTCAATTGCAAATAAAGACTGTTTAAGTAGTTTACCAGGAGAGTTTCCATGGTTCTGAGTTCCCCTTTTTTGTTTTTGGATAAGATTCCATAGTTCTGAGTTCTTGCTTTCTATGTCTGTTCATGCAGGGCTTGGCATTTCAATTAATAGATGATGTTCTTGATTTCACGGGCACATCTGCAACCCTCGGCAAGGGCTCATTGTCTGATATTCGTCATGTAATCTCTCTGTCCTTGTCAATTGTTTCTCATGTCTTTTGAACTCATTTTAGTTGAACCTAAAAGTGTGCCTCAGCAGTTTAGGAAGTAGAGAGCTTTGGCTTACTGGCAGATTTACTCATCAAAAAGGAAAAAAAAAATTACAGCATGGTCAGATATTTGTTTATACGTTAAGAATTAGTAACCAATTCTCACTCCACGGTTTTAAAATCTTATTATCATTATTGTTGTTGTTACTGCTACTAATACTACTATTACCGCCGCTTTCACCACCACTACTACTACTACTACTACTAATATCACTACCACTGCTCCACCACCGCTACCACCAACATGACTGCTCCACTGCTGTTTATTATTTGATAGTGTAATTAGAATTCAACTACAAGTGAAAAGTTGCGAGCACACATCTTTCTCTAGAATATTTGAAATTCGTGGGAATTGTTCTCTTTAGTGTATGAGTGAGGTATATTCTTCCTCTCTACTCTCAGGAGGCTTCCTTTCTCTTTTTAACCGTAGTTCCAGCAATGATGAGCTTTAATGTTTTTTTCATCTTTCGTATTTCCAATTAAATTTTTCATCTGTGTTCCGTTCTTAGTTTCTTCTAGACTAAGGCTTCCAGATGTTATACGATCAAAAGTAGGTTTATACTCTTTCGATAATTCTTTACATGATGTGCTCATTCACAATTCAACATCATGTCCTAAGAAGGTATTCTCAATCACTTCTCCCTTAGTCTTGAGTTCCTCTGTAACTTTTGTTTTTGTAGGGGATTGTAACTGCCCCAATATTGTATGCCATGGAGGAATTTCCTCAACTGCGAACTGTGGTGGACCGAGGATTTGATGATCCTGTCAATGTGGAGATTGTAAGCATTTTTCTGCTCATTTTTTCCTAGCACTTTCTTTGACCACTGTAATAATTTTTTTCCCAGCATCTCCATAATAACCTCTGTATTCATATTAACATTGTGGTTGAATGTTCGTGTACATTTGGCACGCTTTAGTGCAAATGATGATAAAAGATCTATGTTCCTAATTATAGAGGTCTTCTACCCTCTAAATATGTCACAATTCTTTATTGAGTCTACAGCTTTAGTTCTGTATTGAATTCCTCATTTTCGTTTGTTTTTTAATTTCTAAATTAAGTATTCCCATCAACAAAAAGCAGTGGTTGAGTGAAATTGGTTATTCCGAGTTTGTCCTTGTGAAGTTCAATGTTGGAATATTTTGTGATACAATCTTCTGTTCCAAAGTCTATTCCTGCTCTGGGGTTTGTCTTGTTAGTAAGCTGCCCATTGCGGTATACTGATTTTGGTTCTTGACTTTTAAATATGTTGGAAAGAATGTCTGCTGTTAGGGTAATGCTTGGGTCATCTGGATTTCTTGGTTGGCTTTTTATTACTATTTTTGTTGATGAAGATGATGTTATAAATGTGTTGTTGCCAGCATTTGTTTACATTCCTTATCCTGATCAGTGTTGGCTTTCTTGTGTAATGTCAAATTCTGGTAATCGTGAATAATCAACCAAAATCTACCATGAAAACTGCAGGCTCTGGACTACCTTGGGAAGAGCCGAGGGATACAGAGAACAAGAGAACTTGCAAGAAAACATGCTAACCTTGCGTCAGCGGCTGTTGACTCTCTTCCTGAGAGCGACGACGAGGATGTTCAGAGATCAAGAAGGGCACTTGTGGAACTTACTCAAAGAGTCATCACAAGAACAAAATAAGGGGGAAAAAGAGAATCAATCAGGTGCAGCCACACATTTGATTAGTGGACGAAAATTTTGTTTTAGACTCAACACGTACTCCTGTATTTTTAGGGACAACATACCCTATCATAGATCATGATTTTCTTCTAGATAGATAATTTATGATATGGTTTCATCCAATAATTATTTGGTAAAACCCTTGGTTTTCTTTTTCCTGTACTGGGAACAATTCTGTAGAGTAAATGTGATACACATTGATGTCGTAAAAGGTTATCCAGTTGAAAGTAAATGGATATATCCTTTGACACATAATGGTTGAAATGGCTATTGACTAGATGTTGCATTCGGTTCGGTCTTTTATTTACTAGGATTTGGATTTCTGATTTTCGGTTTTGAGAAACTGTAATCCAATCCGATACCAAATATGTTTTCTTTTGTTGCCATTCAAAAATACTTGTTCATTCAGTGTCTACATGTACTTGTCCATTCGTTTTTTATTTATAGTTTTAACCAATCCAAGGATTTGCCATTTTCCAAAGTGTTTTCTTTTCTGCTATTCCATCCTTTAATTTTACTTTTGAAAATTGAAAACTTTACCAGCTAGAAATTTATTTACTTCGACGAGAGAGATTTTAAGTTAATTACACTTTGATATGCAATTACCAATTATATACAAAATAGTATCCATGCGTAGGGATCCTTTTACCAATCTTGGTGTAGGGATTTTTTGTCAAGTTGATACACAACAACAACATACCCACAACCACACTGTGGGGTCTGAGGAAGGTAGTGTGTATGCAGACCTTACTCTTACCTTGTGAGGAAAAAAAATTTCCATTGATGATATTCAAGTTCAGGGGCGGAGCTACCACTTTAGTTACGGGTTCGGACGAACCCAGTAACTTTTGTTTAGATCCTTTATTTGCATAAGAAAATTCATTAAATATGTATAAACATCCAATTGTAAACCCGGTGACAAAAATAAATTATGGGTTCAGAACCCATAAACTTCAAATTCTGGCTCCGGCTCTGTTCAAGTTGATATTCGTTCCTATTAACAACATCATCATCGTTGTTGCTTCTTAACCGGGCATGTGAAGGAGAAACTAAATGGAGATATATAATGAGGAAGAAGCAACATATAAGTTAATAAATTGTATATTATATGAATAGCTGTATGGAATTTGTATTGTAATTATAAACATTCTCTTTTACGTAAAGCTGTATATATGTATTAAAATTATACTATAGTTTCATGAAAATTGTACTTCACTTATATTCTATTGTAGTAGTATCATTTTTGTGCGAAAATTATATTAAAGTCGTATTATAATTGCACGAAATTTGTATTTTTAGTTGTATACTATTATAGTATTATTTCTTATATCAATATTGTATGAAAGTTGTAAATAAGTTGATTAGTTGTATGAATTTGTATTTTAAGTTGTCAGTTGTTACATATATTATTAAAGAAGCCAAGAGATTTTAATTGTTTCAACATATCATTATTCTCGTGTGGACTTGAATTCAAGAATGATTTGTTTATTTGAATTATGCTTATACTTGGACTTGATAAAATTATGGGAGCTAATATTTTTCTTGATAATTATTATATTGGGGCACACTTGGTGTATGAATTGGAGGTATTTCATGATAATTCCATGATTTGGTTAGCTTTTATGCTTTTTTGGTTTTTTGCCATGGGTATCATTAATTTTTGGTTAATTGTAGATTTGTCTTGCTTGTTGGCTTGGATGCTTAAATTTATCATAAATTTGTAAAAATGTGGTTTGCTTGTTGGTTTGAGGCAATGGTTTATGCCCAAGTTAAAATTTTATCAATGGGAACTCCCTTTCTTTTGTTTAAAAGTCCAAATTTGAGGATGGATTTCTTTTAAAGGAGGGAGGATGATACTAGATAGTCATCAAGCACTTTGGATTCTAATTGGAGGTTACTTTCACAAGGGACGGACTATATGTGCAATTTGGCCAACAAGTAAATATTACATTATATTTGGTGGCTATATTTGTAATACTTAGCTCACTAGTATAGATAGCGCTTGAGACTCTCATTTTGGATGTAACTTATTTCAATATTGAGATTATGAACTCCTTCAGCGAATATTATGGATGAATTCCATTTAGGGATGTCAATGGGGCGATGAGGGTGCGGGACGGGACAAGTTTCAAAGCTTGTGGACCGGGGTGGGTTAGAGCGTTTGGGGGTGTGGCGCGAGACGGGGTGGCTTCAGATTACATCTTTAAGAAATCAGGCGGGGTAGGGCAGGGCGGGACGGGTGTTTAAATCTTTTGAACGAAAGACTTGAAACAATGTGCACTCTCCCGTCTCGACGGCAATCACGAACTCACACTGACACAACTATAAAGTTGAGTATTTTCTTTGGGGTATTTGCATCCGTACCCGCTTTTTGTGTCACGTTTTAACTTATACCCGCTTTGTAAAAAAAATTGCAAGTGTACCCGCTTTTTCGCATAACTTTAGCATACGGGGCTGAAGTAGCAACAGCAATCACGCAAAACTTCAGCATTCTAGTAGACGGGCCTGAAGTAGCTTGCGAACTTCAGCTTTAGAGTTGAAACTTTTGTCTTTGTAACTGGGGAACTTCAGCTCTAGAGCTGAAGTTTTTGTCTTTGTAAATGGGGAATTTGAGCTCTAGAGCTGAATTTTTTGTTTTGTAACTCACGAACTTCAGCTCTAGAGCTGAAGTTTTTGTCTTTATAACTGGGGAGCTTCAGCTCTAGAGTTGAAGTTTTTGTCTTTGTAACTGGGGAACTTCAGCTCTAGAGCTGAAGTTTTTGTTTTGTAACTAGCGAACATCAGCTCTAGAGCTGAAGTCTTTGTCTTTATAACTGGGAAACTTTTTGTCTTTGTAACTGGGGAACTTCAGCTCTAGAGCTGAAGTTTTGTCTTTGTAACTGGCGAACTTCAGCTCAGCGAGGAAAAGGGGGTTGAAGTTATTTAAAAAGTGAGTACAAATTAAAAGTTTTAAAAAAAATGGGTATAGATTAAATGGGGGCGACCAAATAAGGTGCCCCGTGCAATTTTTACATTTTCTTTTAACTTCTTTTTCTTTGGATGATGGTACACTTGTACCTTTATTGTATATAAGTATTGAGAGCTTTTCCAAATTAATATGTGTTTTTTTTTTTTGCACAACTAACTCTTATCCCAACACTGTGAAATAAATTCAACAGTGTATATGGCAAAGCATCATTAGCAATACTTAAATAAAGTTTAGGTTTGTATTCTTTCATTTTTTTTTCTTTTTTACTCTTTAACTCAATTGAATATCCATCTACTTCTTAAAATTCGCATCCGAAAAGGCGAATTTTTTTTTGATAATTAATGTTTTCAAATAATTAAAAAAATATTTTTTTATAATTAATGTGAATTGAGTGCAATAGTTTAAGTTAGAAAGCATGACATAATTTTTATAAATGTGTTCAATATATAATCAATCATACCATAATAATGAAATTATTTTCTTATTTCATCTCAAACCTTTTTCTAGAGATTAGTGTGGTATATCCACTAGATATTTGATATGCTATGTGGTGTTTCAACCGGTAGAAAACCCCTTAAACTAAGCCCCATTGTTGCAAAAACAATTTGTTCCATATTTCATTAATCACACATACTTATTAATAGGCTTTTTCACTTAATTAAATTTGATAAAATTTAGAACATCTTCAACATGTGTTTTATAAGATGGTATATAATATTTAGATTAAATTTATAGCACTTAGTAGGAAAATAAAAAAGAATTATATGCATCTCATGTTTTACTACCAAATCCATTTAGAAAAGAAAAAAAATATTTATACGGGGCGAGGCAGTGCAGACTGAAAACTAGCAAATTATACTATGTGGGATTGGGCAGGGCGGGTTGAAGTTTTCGCGGATTTATGCGTGTTTTCCCCGCAACCGCCCAACCCCTTTTCCCATCCATAATTTTATTGTTTCTTAAAAATCTTTAGACAAGTTTTATGAGGTTCTTGCCCTTAAGGTTATCCTATAGTTTAGGGTTGATTAGGATTTAAATTAAAGGGTATTTGTGTTTGATTTCAAGTGTTCTTCAATTTTTCTAATTAACTTTTTGCTAATATTTGTGTTCTTGTTATTATTGTTTCCACGTTCGTATCACAAATCGAAACCAAATCAACCCAACATTACATATATACAAGTTTAAAGTATTTTATACATAAAAACATTTATTGCAATGTAATTTATAAATAATTTTTTAAATTTTTTCATAGTTCTCTCTTTTAACGTATTATTTTAAGCTTGGACGTCGAATTTTTGATCGATCCAATATGTTTTATAGCTCATAAGTATTAGTAACTCAAACCCCAAAACAAAATCAATTCAATACTAATATTAACAAAAGAAATTTCAGTCAATACTAGGAATGACAATAATGTTGGATATCTATTTTTTCTTTTGCTGGTTTAGACATCGAAAGTGCATAACTTATTTTTTTAATTGTTTATCCATGTAATTAAATACTTATTAGTTGTACTTATTTTAGCATGACTTAGTAGTTTTAAATTATGTTCATTTGCTTTATGACTTATTAATTAGCAAAATTTATTTTATGCGATTTCATTATCTTCATAGTCTAATAATTTAGTATAATGATCACGCCCAACCATGCCTTATAAAGAGGACTAAGAGGTCGTTGTCAATATATTCCGGGTATTAAGCACAAAGTCTAATCCTTTAGGGAATTAACCTACCATCACAGTTATCAAGCACACTCAATTCCACGTACTCAGCTTCCAAGATATTTTGAATAACACTTGGTTGTTTTTCTACTAACTATTACTTTATGAAACTATATTAATTAAGAGCTAAATAAGAATGGGTTGTAAACAATAATGAGAAGGATCTAAGGTTATGATTTTCCCTATTGACGGAATCTCCTCATGCTATGTGTCATATAAATTCGCCTAATCGTCTCTATCGATCATGAGCACTCTTCATACCGTAAATCTATCCCGAGTAATTACGACAATTTACTAGACATACTCTCCCGAGTTATGCTAGCTGAATTTTATTACAACTCACTTAGATCGCACCCAAGGTTTCGTTATCACTAATCCCACCTTTAAACCCTTGGTTATTGATTCCTCACATGCGTCAGGAGTGATGTTGTTCAACAACTACCTAAATATGCACTCTCTCCCAGGTAATACATACTAAATAGGCACAACTAATTGAGGATCCTTTCAATTAACTACAACAAGAACATAGTTAAACAAATAAATATTAAACTTGGCAAATCTATATTAACATAGCAAGAGTTTCATCCTTCAATAGGTTCCATCAAACCCTTCGACCAAATGCTTAGCTACTCATAATAAAACAAGATAAGGCAATAAAATAATCCATGATTTCCATAGTAATGATAAAGGAAGAACAGGGAACGTATAGACCACCGCGCCCGGTCCGCGTCCCGACCGCGGTCGCGGTGGCCAAAACAGAAAGGCCCTCAACTGTCGCGCCCAGTCCGCGATCGCGGTGACGGGCTTCCGAAATTTCCTTGTTTTTAGCATGTTTTTACCTTTCCGGAGTTGGTTCTTGACCCCGACTTCTCCAACTACGCACCAATCTTACCTTGTACACTAATAACTGGGTTAGTATCATATACATTAAGTACAACAACAAAGCAAAAGGGTAAAAAACAAAAGAAAACATGGGTTGCCTCCCAAGAAGCTCTTGATTTAACGTCGCGGCACGACGCAGATTAGCGTATTTAAGGCTTACTCGACCTCTGAGGCTCAGTCAAATGAATCACTGACACGTCCTTGACTTCATCGATGCCCACATATTGTTTCAATCTATGCCCATTGACTCTAAACGTGCGAGAGTTATTTTCTGAGGCAATCTTTATAGCACCCGAAGGGAGTACTTCAACCACACGAAATGGTCCAGACCATCGTGACATGAGTTTACCCGAAAATAGCCTTAATATTGAATTATACAGCAGCACCATATCTCCGGTTTTGAAATTCCATTAAACAATATTCTTGTTGTGCAACCTCTTCATTCTTTCTTTGTATAACCTTGTGCTTTCGAAAGCAAGATAGTGGAACTCATCCAGTTCATGCAATTCTGTGACTCTATTCATTCCCGCAGCTTCTATGTCTAGATTCAATTGTCTCAGCGTCTACCAAGCTCTATGTTCAAACTCCACTGGCAAGTGACAGGCCTTTCCAAACACCAACTTGTATGGCGACATGCCAATTGGTGCTTTGAAAGCAATTCTCTAGGCCCAGAGTGCGTCATCTAATTTTTTCGCCCAATCCGTTCTTGTGGCATTCACAGTTTTGGTCAACACACTCTTTATCTCTCTATTTGACACTTCGACCTGCCCACTGGTTTGGGGATAGTATGGAGTTGCCACTTTGTGGCGTGTATCGTATTTCGCCAGCAATTTCTCAAAGGCTCGATTGCAGAAATGAGTGCCTCCGTCACTGATTATGACTCTTGGGGTCCCGAAACGGGTGAATATATTCTTCTTCAAAAACCCAATCACCACCCTTGCATTATTGGTGGGGAGTGATGCAGCTTCCACCCATTTGGACACATAATCTACAGCAAAAAATATGTACTTATTGCCATAGGAACTGACAAAGGGACCCATGAAGTCTATTCCCCAAACATCGAACACTTCAACCTCCTGAATTGGGTTCATGGGCATCTCATGGTGACGGGAAATGTTCCCGGTTTGCTGGCATTCATCACAACCCTTGACCCATAGATGTGCATCCTTAAACACAGTTGGCCAGTAGAAATCGGCTTCTAGAACTTTCACGCCCGTCCTGACTCCTCCAAAAGTCCTAACACTGCTCCCACTGTATAGTCACTTGCGTCACACATTAGCTCGAATGGTTACTCCCAGTCGGGGGCATAATGATGAGTGTTGTGACTAGTTTCTTCTTCAATTCCTCGAATGCTACCTTGCAATCATCAGAAAAAACAAAGGGGTGATCCTTTTCTAGCAATTTACACAGAGGGTTAGCAATTTTTGAAAAGTCATTTATGAATCTCCGGTAAAAACCGGCATGCCCGAGGAAGCTCCTGATTGCTTTGACTGATGTGGGAGGTGGAAGCTTTGCTATCACATCAAATTTCGCACGATCCACCTCAATGCCCTTTCTTGATACTAGGTGTCCCAAGACTATACCTTCTTTCACTATGAAATGACACTTTTTCCAATTAAGTACCAGGTTAGTCTCAGTGCACCTTTTCAAAACCCTGGTCAGATTTTTAAGGCACTCATCGAATGAGTTTCCCACCACTGAGAAATCATCCATGAACACCTCGATTATGTCTTCTACCATGTCTATGAATATGGCCATCATACACCTTTGGAATGTGGCTGGTGTGTTGCATAGGCCAAAGGGCATCCCCCGGAAAGAAAAGATCCCATAAGGGCATGTGAATGAGGTCTTCTCTCTGTCCTCTAGTGCAATGGAGATCTAATTGTATCCTGAGTGCCCATCCAGAAAAAAGAAGCGGGACCTTACTGCCGGTCGCATTTTATCAATGAAGGGAAGTGGGAAGTGGTCTTTCCGGGTGGCTAAGTTGAGCTTCCTATAATCCATGCAAATTCTCCAGTGTGTGATGGTTGGTGTAGAGATCAGTTCATTTTTATCATTTTTCACCACCGTCATTCCACCCTTCTTAGGAACACATTGCACTGGGCTAACTCAGTTGCTGTTAGAGATGGGGAAGATGATTCCTGCATCTAACCACTTAATGACTTCTCTCTTCACCATTTCCTTCATATTGGGTTTTAGCCTTCTTTGGTGTTCTCTGGAAGGTTTGTGCCCATCTTCCAGCAGGATTTTATGCATACAAACTGTCAGACTGATCCCCTTAATATCTACCGTGGTCCATCCAATAGCAGTCTTGCACTCTGACAGTACTTGAAAAAGCTGTTTTGCCTGCGCATCTAACAAACTAGATGAGATAATAACAGGTAATGTGGAGTTAGGTCCTAACAATGCATACCTGAGATGGGCGGGCAGTGGCTTCAACTCCAGCTTTGGTGGTTCTTCTATGGATGGCCTGGCTGGAGGAGTTTCCCTTTTCTCTAAGTGTAGGGGCTCGAATTCGAGTGATCTCTTCCAAAAACCTTTGCCCTCAAGAGAAAACACCCATTACGCCAATTCTTCACCATTCACCTCATCTAAATTCATCAGAGATGCAGCTAGAGGGTCCTCAATGTTTAAGGTCTCATCATCCTCTTCCAGAATTACATCCACGGCATAATTAAAGAACAATTGGCGAATTCACTTGGTCGCCTCATAGATTTCTGCACGTTGAACGTTATCTCTTCTTCATTTAACCTCATCTTGAGCTCTCCAGTTTCACAATCAATCAGAGCTCGCTCCGTGGCCAAGAATGGCCTTCCCAAAATTATGGGAATTTCTTCATCCACCCTACAGTCTAGAATTACAAAGTCTGCAGGGAACACAAACCTGTACCAACACGCCATCAAGAATACCTGAGGGACTCTTTACAGTTCCGTCAGCCAGCTGTAACAACATAGACGTGGGTCTAGCTCGTCCAATCCCAAGCCTTTTATACATAGCTAGGGGCATAAGATTTATGCTTTCCCCCAAATCACATAGTGCCTTGGCAAAAGCAAAGTTACCTATGGTGCAAGGAATTGTGAAACTCCATGGGTCTGACAATTTCTCAGCAACGAGTCTTGTTACAACAACACTGCATGTCTGAGTTAGAGTCACTGTGGCCAAGTCTTGGAAATCA
Organism: Nicotiana knightiana; assembly: GCA_005239525.1. Lineage (NCBI taxonomy): Eukaryota > Viridiplantae > Streptophyta > Magnoliopsida > Solanales > Solanaceae > Nicotiana > Nicotiana knightiana. Next base: position 26,355 of record MDKJ01095244.1, read on the forward strand.
AACTTGCGGGACATCAAGTCCTTCATCATTTTTGCATAACCATGCATTTCTTTTAAAGCATCAATCAATAGAATATTTACCTGAATTTGTTTGAACATGTCCAAGAACTTCTTGTATAGCTCATCTTTTTTATATTTGGCTAGTCTCTATGGGAATAATGCTGGAGGTCGCTTCTTCCCTGTGATTTGGGCTTTCTCTTTTTCAGGCGTTGCCTCCAATACCGGTTCCTGCGGTTGTCTCAGCTTCTTTCTCAGCCTCATTTTGTTTGTTGGCATCTTCCTGCGCATGCTGCACTATCACCTCAGTCAATCCTGCTGAGTCATCTAGCTTAATGGGCACTGGTACAAGTGTCTCAATAGGTCTTCTTTCTCGAGCCCTCTCTTTCTCCAATTCCAGGTCTCTACCATTACGTAGACTCACTGCCATCAGCTGCTTCGGGCCATGATATTTTGGATTTACCTGAGTGTCTGCAGGTAGTGTCCCATGAGGACGATGATTTAGTGACATCGAAATCTGACCCATTTGGACCTCAATATTTTTGATAGCTGACTCGTGTGAATTTACTCTTTCACTTATTTTTGCATTAGACCAAATCACCTGCTGCATCATTGCCTCGAGCCTAGCGAACCCGTCTTTCTATCTCCCATTATGTTGTTGTTGAGGTGGATGATACCCCTGTTGATTCTGGTTGTGATAGCCCTGTGGCCTTTGGTAAGGCGCCATATTACCCTGTGGTCGCATGGCCCCCATGTTACCGTGATTATGCTGCTGCTGGGATGGCCTGTATTGCTGATTCTGCTGCCCCCAATTCTGACTACCTGGTCTCTGACCCCCATATTTGGACACATAATTCATGTCCTCAGGATAGTGTTGGTGATTGATCACGCTCAACTATGTCTTGTAGAAGACTAAGCGGGCGTTGCAAATATAATCCTGGGGTATTATGCCCAGAGTCGATCCCGCAGGGAATTGACGTATCAAGCAAGCTGTTAAAATACTACTCAACTGTCACCTGATGTTATTTAAATTACTAATACTAAAGATTAAAAGAAAAGATTAACTGCGCTAATGTATAAACAATTGTAATAAAAAACTAAGGTTATGGTTTCCCCCGCTGGTGAACTTACTTCTCGGATACTTCGTATAGCTTGATTAGTTGTCTCTATCAATCATGAACACTCTATCTTCCATAAATCTCTCTCAAGTAATTATGGTAATTTACTAGACGCACT
>ML381206.1:0-67796 GCA_005239525.1 Nicotiana knightiana
TCATTGATTTTATATTGGCTTGGTTAAATAACGATTAGAGTAATTTGGCAAGTAGTTTACACATGTCTCTGTGGGTACGATATCTGGAGTTAAAATCCTATACTACTTGTCGACCACGTACACTTGCGTGTGCACTGGGAATTCAACCAACAACATGCGAGGTATACACTTATATTTTCAAGAATCAATTCATGAGAGTCCCCCTTTTGTTTAAAATCAGAAAACTAATGAAAAGGGCTCAGGGATTTTTACCTGTTAGAATGAAGAAGAAGATGATTACTCAAAATTTCCAGGCCTGGGTGACTTTGAAATTCCAATTAGTAAAGATGAAGCTTTCTCTCTCAAGAACCCTCTCTCCTCTCTCTCTAATTTTTTTCAGAAAATGGTCAAAAATGAAGGGGAGGGGTGTTTTAATGAGCTGGGGTCGGGTGTTAAAAATTAGAAAGATAGGGCCTGACACAAGAATGTGGTCAGGAATGCGATCGCATTCCTGACATGCGGTTCGCAGATCTGACTGCACAATGTCCCTCAAGATGGGCCAAAATCCAGAACACACTGCCCAGGTATGCGACCAATTGTGCGGTCTGCATACACGCTATGCGATCACATACTTCACCCCATAGTTGACTTCAAATAGGGCAGTACTTTGCCTAGGTATGCGACCATTATGCTGTCTGCATACACGCTGTGCGATCGCCTAGTGCGTCGCATAACACCTACTTTCTGGAAAATTATATTCTTTAAGTCTTGGGGTACCTTTTTACTCGATTTAGGTCTGTTTTAAAATTTTCCACAATGACAACAACTCGGGCATTATTTTTAAACAAAAAAATTTTACGGGTCTTTACACCATGTTTAGGCAAGCACTTATGTAACACCAGAAACGGACAACCAGTACCAAAAGGATTTGAATATGGAAAGAAAATAGTAGTCGAATCCCATTATCAGTGGGATTGGGAGAGGGATTAGGGCAGCGGCTAAGGTTTAGTGAAAACGAGAGGAGTGATAGAGATAATAGAGGCGGAGTCTTTAGGAAATGGGATCAGGGTTAGGTTTTGGGGGATATAAGGAAAGGGAGTGGGGTGTTATGGTCCGTTGATCACCTTTGATCAACAATCGAGATTAAAAATGAGTTGGGTTGGTTTTGGACTGGGCAGGTTCGCTTGGGGTTGGGCTTGAGGGTTGGGCCAGGGATTTGGGTATATCTGGTCCGAAAAGTAACTAAAAATTAGGTTTATGAAAATTAATACTATAATCAAATACAAAAGGTTATAAAAATGTAAAAATATTATTTTGACCCTGAATGAAATGACAAACACAATAAAATGTAAAATATAGGCTATTATTGCAAATTTTTGCAAATAACCTAAAAATACTATTGCAATTATATAAAATAGAGTGAAAATATTTAAAATATGTATTTGGGATGCAAATAATAATTTTAAGTGATTAAGTCATCACAAAATAATTTGAAGGAGTAATTAATAAATATTCAAGTAATTTAAATGTAAGAAAAATCAATTTTAAAGCTCTAAAATTATGGAAAATTATAAAAAATACTTGCGTAAATCTTGTAAATTAAACAATGCAAAATGATATTTTGAAAATATATATGTTGTTTTAGAAAATATGAGGGCAAAATTGGGTATCAACAAAAGCATCCGCTTCCGACATACTAGCAAGCGATCAAGGTAGCGAATCTTCCTGGAATGAAAAGGCACAAGGGACTCGTACATTGTGGGTCTAACGGTAGGTGGAGTCTGCATATATGGAGCATGCTCAGTTGTGGCATCATGCTCCCTCGTCAAAATGGGTTGCTCATTCTCATTCTCGTTAGCAAAGTGTGATTTTTCATTATCGTCGCTCTCATCAGGGAAGGGTGTATCTTCTCCAGACTCATCAGCATTGTTGTCATAATCACTGTCATCTTCCTCACTTTGTGCATCTGTCAGATCCTGATTAAATTTATCATCTTCGGACAACTGAGTTAGGACAAAACCATCATATTGCTCTTTTTCACTACACAACCAATAAAATAATTATGTTTCTCAAAGTCATCCCAACATAATATATTAATTTTATCTCTTAACTTACGATTCATAATCTGTAAATAGCCTATGATGCACATTATCGAGTTGTTGATGATTCGTAGATGGACCAGCGTGATCTAAACCTCCAAAATTAGGTATATTCCAACTGTTGGTTTGTTCATAACTTATAAAATTCATATATGGTAGATACCTTCTTTCAAAGATTATAAGTGCTAGTACGAATATGATACATAAAAAAAATAATCATACTACAACAAGGAAAAATGAAATTTACCACTCGGCGTGTGAGTTATATGTAAACTTGGCGACGCTCCATGCTGCTGCATTAGAGAGAAATTATGTCCTCGCTCCTCATTGGCCATGGAGATAAGTTTAGATCTAGCCAGACACTTTCATACGGAACTTGTTCGAATAAAATTGCTCCAAAAACACCACTAGATGATTGAGGGTTATCCATATTTTATGGAACAACAATATTGTTGACGTCTTCAAACTTGACAGACATTTCCAGCATTTTTATCACAAGAAGATCCTGATGTTCATACCGAATCCTCAAAAAATCTTGCAGAGGTTCATCGTCTTCAATGTTAAACTCAGCATAACAAGTAACCCCTTGCAGAGTAAGTGAATAAGGACATCTTTTGGTTCCCTTAATATTAACCGCACGTTTACTACTCAGAGGTACCAATCTATCGTACTCTAATGTGAGTGGCGACTTAAAAATACTCCGTGGAGAATAACTATAGTGTACTAATTTATTCTTCACCGCAACCTCGCCCCCAATATAATGCAACATTAATTTTTCGCTCTTCAGACATTCTAGCAAAATTCAGAAAATATTGAGTAAGCAAAAATTCTCAATGAGTAAGTAAAATACAAGGCATGCTGAAGAAGGAATTTTTGAAGAACAAATGTTGGACCTTAAGTAAGAAAATATTCAGTGTGAGGGGACAATGATTGGTGGGTATATGCATGTATTATATGTGTTGTACGTATCGCGCATATAACACTATACCCTCCAATTATTGTGGGTAAGAAAATAACAGGCATAGCGCATGAATTACATGGGCTATACCTTAACGGGGAAACTTGTCGTTAAGGTATAGCGCATGAAATTCATGCGCTATATATAATAATTTTCTCAAGTCTTTTTTTACCTATTTTGGTATTTTGGGTCAAATTTTGCAACACTTTGGTTCCAGACTCTGACAAAATCCTCCATCATAATTTTTGTTTTTCTTGTGGTGATGAAACATATTGGAGTATGAAAGAGGTGAGATTATTTTATATTCAGGTTCGCTTCGATTCTCCAGATAGTGTTAGTGACAAACTTACACAAGTTTAGCTTGATCATTATGGAATGATCAACTAATGACTTTTCATTTTTTTAAGAAATTCTCAACAACATAAGTTCTTTTAAAATGGACATTCATTATTTTTTATCTTATACTGGTGCTATGATATATTTAAGATCACAAATTTCAAAGTTACATTTGCTATGTATATACACATTTGGATAAACTTTGAACAAGATGAAAGCCCTCAGCGGTCATCTTGCTCTCCACGACGTCTTATGAGTCACTCACTTTATATTTTCTCAAGTTAGTTGGAGTTCTGAAATTCTTTTTTGCATTTTCAAAAACAAACTAAATTATTGTTAAACATATCTATCATGTAGACGTGTTTTTCGTGCTACACGGTGATAACTTAATCACTTAACTTCTGTAGTTGCACTCATATGTGCTCTTTGAGCCTTCTGATCTAACCCTACTCGGAACAAATAGGACATCTGCCTTTTTCATTTAACATTGGGATGAATTAATCAGTTAACTACAATAGTTTCACTCATATCTATTCTTTGGAGCCTTCTGTTCTATATTTGTTAAGAATATATATGTACAGAGTAAATTTGGTTTATATTAAATGATAGAATGATTGCGTGACACGTGAACCCAAAGGCAGACTGAAGGTGAATCGAGTATGACTGAGACCGAGGACAACAAATGCACTTGGTATCAGATAGATCCAGAAGGAAACATAATCAGCGGAAGCAAAAGGATTGTTTGACACCATATGGAATTTAATGAAGAACATTCCCTAATATTAATTAGCTAGTCCTTGCAGAGAATTGGCATTCATGACCTACCGTTACTTATTCATCAATGGCCCCTTTATTTTCATTTAAGAGGGGCTTGATCCTAGGATCTTGTTTCCTAGGTATAACTACAAATAATAGTTTCAACATCCATTGTAAGGAGATGAAATCTATGGAAAAACTTATGCTATACTTCTTTCTCAAGCTAAATAATACAACTTTACTTTCTGTCTGATATTGCTCTTACTTCTGTCGTCAGAAGCATTGCTCCCGGAGCCAGACCTTCCATTTCCTTTGACTTTAATGATATGTCTTTGTTTTAATTTAATGTATTTATTATTTTGGATCAAATTAGTTTTCTTGTCTATAAACCACGCAACAAATTCAACTGTACTGTTTTACGAGTAAACAGTTTGGCTCCCACCGTGGGGCTTATACAGTTGCGTAATTGAGTTGATCTTTGCATATATTTCTAACTCGTTTTGATTCTTTGTTTCGTGGAAACAAAAATGGCAGCTAACAATGTCGACATTGCACACAATGTTGAGGCGCAGGAAAATCTGCCTCAACAGGAGGATTCAATCAGCGGCCTCCACAATAAGGGGGACGTGGCAAATCCGTTCTATGACGGACAATATCCCCGACATGAGCGAGAGCCACCTCCCGATAATGTAGAGGACAAACACGTTGAGAAAATGGTAAAGATCTTGAGAGAGCAGCAGAGGTCCATCATGGGCCATCTCTCAAGGCAGGACCAAGCCATGACGGAGTTGAAGCAAGCATTATCAGGCGCTTCCAACAACACAAACGGAAGAGGCCCAGTTTCTCCCAACGCTCCTGCAAATCAAACGGCCCAAAGAGTTGATAACAACATCCTAAGGAGTGAGATCAATTTCGATGGAACCGGGGGTGTCGACAGTGGATCCAGTAATGATAACAATAATGATCCCTTAAAAACTGAACTCATGAGATTCATGAGAGAGATGAACGAGTGGATAGATCAGAGCACGAAGGAGTTCCACGCTCGATTGGACCAGATTTCAGGTGCACCACCAATGTTGAAGGGCTCAGACTCGAAGAAGTACACCTAGTTGCATTTAAGCCGAGAGCAACACCAGAATTGATTCCAAAACAATTCAAGATGCCGGACATACCAAAGTACGATGGGACTTCAGATCCTTGGGAGCACATCACAACCTATATAACGGCAATGAAAGGAAACAACTTGTGTTAGCATGAAATTGAGTCGGTTCTGCTGAAGTAGTTTGGGAAAACTTTCACGAAAGGAGCACTAACATGGTATTCACTCCTACTCAAGCTCTCGATAGATTCTTCTCAAATGCTCGCAGATTCTTTCATTAAGGCCCATGCTGGTCCAGGAAGGTCCAAGTCCGAAAGGTTGACATATTCAGAATCGTACAAGGAGACTCCAAATTGTTGCGGGAGTTTGTGATTAGATTCTAGAAAGAACGAATGATGTGAACGGTCATGATAGATGAATGGGAAATGAAGGCATTCACTAAGGGTTTGAAAACAAGGAGCTCTGATGCCTCACAAAAGTTGAAGGGAAGCCTACTAGAATTCCAAGCAACCACATGGGCGGATGTCCATAACTTCTATGAATTGAAGATAAAGATAGAAGATTATCAGATCGGGTCCCGACATAAACCAAGGGGCGGGACCGAGACAAGAACCAGGATAAGATTAAGGATGATTTGATGCAGACCAACGATCTTCCAAAGGCCGCTTTTGGCCTTACGTGAGAGCCGAGGGACGCGGAAGTAAAGGGTTTTGGTCCTCTGATAGGTTCAATCCATAGAGAAGAACAGACCATGGACAAAACAACAAATCATTGCAAGACAAAAAGGTATAGGGGACTCGGGATTCCACTTATCCTAGGTTGTCCGAATACAATTTCAACATTAGCATTCTGGAGTTGGTTTTGGCGATGAGGAATATCAAAGAGCCACGATTCCCAAGGCTAATCAGATCTGATCCAAGACAGAGGGATCCAAACTTATGGTGCGAGTACCATGGGAAGCAAGGCCAAAAAAATGGGGACTACCGACATCTGCGCGATGAGTAATCACGGTGTTGAAGAACGGTCATCTTAGGGAGTTCTCGAGCGACCGAGACAAGAGTAATTACAGCCTCAGATGGGACAACTCAGAACACTCAAAGATAAGGGAACACCCCCCTAGGTTGACTATCAACATGATTTTTGGAGGGAATGAAATCAATGTGTAACCTTCTCACCGGCCAAGACGAAAAATGTATCGGTTACGCACATCAAGATACTCTGAAAAGTCACCGAGGACGACATCACCTTCACGGAGGAATACACTGAAGGACTTCTTCTACCGCGCAATGACGCGCTGGTAATTTCTCTTAATGTTCTATATTTCAAGATTAAACGTGTTTTAGTTGGTTCAGGAAGCTCAACCAACATCATTCAATGGAGAGTGCTTGAGCAAGCCAAATTAACCGAAAGAATCATTCCAGAAACAAAGCTCCTCGCCAGGTTCAACTTGGCAAGTGTGACAACTCGAGGAGAGATCCTGCTGCCCACGAATGTCGAAGGGGTTACAAACACCAATTTATTTGAAGTGGTGGACAGAGACATGGGCTACAACATAATTCTCAGTAGACCACGGTTACCTGAAATAAAGGCCTTACCATCAACATATCACCAATTACTGAAATTCCTGACCCCAAAGGGAATCAAGCAAATAATAGGAGATCAATCGATAGCAAGAGAAATAAATGGAGTATCAGTTTCCAACAGTAAAGGGAAGGAACCTAACAAATAGCAATTACAAGAACTGATGTCTGCTCCCGAGCCGAGTGAAGGTGGTAAAGGCGAGGAGTCGTTGGAATCCCACCAGGTATCGAGGTACTTTAAGGTACCGAAAGAGACAGACACGACCAAGTTCATTCCAGAAGAGTTAAAACAAGTGACTTTATTTGAGGAATTCTTGGAGAGAAAATTCCGCTTGGGAACAAGACTCAATCCCAAACTCATGCCAGGATTTATTAATCTCCTTAAAGCTAATGTTATTGTTTTGCGTGATCACACTCGGATATGACAGGTATCCTGCTAGAAGTGGTCGTGCATAAGCTAAGCCTGGATCCAAGCATTCCTCCGGTAAGGAAAAAAAAACACCCAATAGCCGAGGTCAAAAGCAAGTTTGTTAAGGAAGAGGTAACTCGACTATTTGATATCGGCTCAATCTGGGAGGTAAAGTAGCATGAATAGTTAGCTAATGTGGTTGTAGTTCCAAAAACGAATAATAAGTTTCAGATGTGGGTAGATTATAAAGACTTGAATATTGCGTGCCTAAAGGCTTGTTCCCACTGCCAGACATCGATCAAATGATTGATGCAGCGGCAGGGCACGAGTTAATGAGTTTACTCGATGCCTATTCTGGGTAACACAAAATTAAGATAAATCAAAAATATCAGGAAAAAACTTTGTTCATTACAAACTTCGGCTCATATTGTTACCTTCGTGCTGAAAAACGCCAGAGCCACTTATCAAAGGCTCGTGAACAATATGTTCGAGAAACAAATAGGTAAAACAATGGATGTATACATAAATGAATTGTTGGTCAAGTCTTTGAATGCAGGTGATCACGTAAAACACCTTCAGGAAACCTTTGACATCCTGAGGAAGCACAACATGAAGCTCAACCCGGAAAAATATGCATTCTGGGTTGGCTCTAGTAAGTTCTTAGGTTTCTTGGTTTCATAAAGGGGGATCGAGTAAAATGCCGATAAGATCAAAGCCATCGAGGACATCCCAGAACAGCTGACAAGCATAAAAGAAGTCCAAAGGCTAATCGAAAGATTGGCCGCTCTAAGCAGGTTCATCTCTCGATCCTCGAAAAAATGTCATCACTTATTATCTTTTCTGAAAAAGAAGAACGATTTTGAATGGATTTTGAAATGTCAACATGCCTTAAAGGATCTGAAATGTTATCTATCAAGCCCTCATCTACTGTCAAAGTCGTGGGAAGTTGAACAACTACTAATATACTTCGCCCTCTCAGAGGTAGAGATAAGTTCTACGTTAGTCCGGAAAGATAAAGTTACGTAATTTCATGTCTATTATGTTACCACAATTTATTCGAGAGCGAAAACTCGTTATACGCACCTCAAAAAATTGGCTCTAGCTTTTCTAGTCGCCTCTCAAAAGCTTAGACCTTATTTTCAATGCCACCCGTTGTGACGACCTTCCCTTTGCAGAATGTTCTTCACAAGCCTTAATTGTCAGGCCGGTTTGATAAGGTGGTCGAAATCAGTGAGTTTGATATTGCATATAAGCCTCGGACTACGATTAAATCGCAAGTTCTGTCCAACTTTGTGGTCGATTTCAGTCCAGGGTTATTACCCTTGGCTGCTAAAGAAGTGGTGATGGTGTCGGAAATGACGTCAGGAGTTTGGACCTTCTTCAAGTATATGAGATTTTCGACACAAAGGAGGAATGCATGCAACAGTATGTGATAAAAGTTCAAACATTGCTTTCCCGGTTCAGGGAGTGGTCGATCACCCATATCCCGAGAGAAGAGAACGTAAAAGAAGATGCATTAGCCAATTTAGGGTCATCCACAAAAAATGAAAGGATCTAATTCAGGTACTGTAGTTTAACTTATGCATTTGGTAGTAGATGTGGACGGCTATTGTGAAGTAAATACAACAAACCTAGTATGGGACTGGAGGAATGAATTCATCTATTATCTTCAGCATGACAAGTTTCCCAAAGACCCGAAAAAATCCTAGGCATTATGCACCAAAGTAGCTCGCTACAACCTCTTGGGGGAAACTATATAAGAGATCATTTCAAGGCCCGTTGGCCCGATGTTTAGGACCCTCGGAGGCAGACTACGTAATGAGAGGGGTCCATGAAGGAATTTGTAGGAACCACTCCGGTGCAGATTCATTGGTGGTAAAACTAGTTAGGGCAGGGTAATACTAGCCTCGGATATAACAAGAGGCAAAGGCATTCGTTCAGAAATGTGATAAGTGTCAGCGACATGCACAATTGGTGCACCAACCGGCAGAACTCTTGCATTCGATACTATCCCCATGGCCATTCATGAAATGAGGGATGGATGTAGTTGGGTCGTTTCAATCGGGCTCTGGAAAGGTAAGATTTCCTTTAATTTTAATTGATTACTTCACTAAATGGGTTAAACAAGGTCCTAACCAAAAGATCAATGTCACGAACTCAATTTTCCTCCGTAAGATGTCGTGATGGCACCTAATTTCTAAGACTAGGTAAACCTAAGATACATGCAAAATTTAATTGAGAAATGATAAAAACATTCAAACAAATCAACTACTATCATATAAATAACTCCTCAACTTAACAAAACACAACTCCACAAAATCCGGTGGTATCAAGTCACAAGCTCTACAAGATTATACTGAACATCCCGATACATAGTGTCAATAAAAAGAAAAATAAAATAGAACTAGATAGAGAGTGAATCCGCGGCCTGCGAACGCCGGCATGTATACATTGAAGAATCTAAATCTGAACTCAACTCACTGGTGTTGGGGCTGGAAAGAGGTAGCTGGATCTGCACAAAAAGATGTGCAGAAGAGTAGCATGAGTACCCCAAAACAGTATCGAGTAAGTGCCAAGCCTAACATCGATAGAGTAGTGACGAGGTTAGGTAAAGGCCTTGCTAGAATAAATAAGGAAAACACGATTATATGAAAATTTAATAATGATAAACATTGGAAATGAAACATTGAAGAAATATACCAAGAATAGCTACACTGAACTAAGGCAAACAAGGCACCACGGAAGAATACAAGGGATAATTTGCCAAGATAACAAAGAAACCAAAACACAAGTGATGTAATAGAAAGTATCAACAAGAATCACTACCTAGGTACCGCCTACTGGTCACATATCACAAAATAATTCACAATATATCATTATATCACCGCGGAAGCCTTGCATTTAGTTTTTAAAATCATTTTTCCCGAAATAGCTTCCCGCTTTTTTTGCCCACCTTATCACACCGCATGGATTCAAGTAGTTCCCCTACTAGAAACACGCGTATCAAGCCCATCTTATCTCAATGTATGTGTTTCAACCCCAAGCCTTATACCATCGCACGCGTATCAATATCACAACGTATCACAAATCGCACCTCAAGTTAAGGGTGTAATTTGGGTCGGGCCCGGGCCTAAACGGGCTTCGTGGGCCGGTCCTAAGTGGTCCCGGGCTTCGTTGGATTTTTTGTAGGAACCGGCCCAGGACCGAGACCATGAACTAATGATCTCGGGCTAAGTGGGTCGGTCCTGAGCCTATGTGGGCCGGGCCTAATTTTTTTTAAATTTTTTTTAGCTAAGGCAATTTCTTGTAAATTATATTATAGATGACCTAAATTTTTTAATTCAAATTCAAAAACAAAAATATTGTAAAAGGATATTCAAAGCAATGCATTATAATTTTTATTATAGCATTAATAAAACATGGCAATATCTTTCTTAGTCTTCGTCCCCCCGTGGAATGAGCACAACAAGGTGCTAATACCACCATTGAGAAGAAAAAGAAACTAATCAAGAGGTGTGAAAATACAAGTTACATATTAATTTACATGGTATCTCTTACAAATTTCATAAATACTTTAACGTTCGGAGGAATTTCCGTTGGTGGTGGGGGAAAAGAAGCTTGGTCATCACTGCTTCCGCGTGAAGAAGCATCCTCTGCAAGTTCAACTAGAATTTCTTTGTAATCTTCGTCTACCTCTGGTTGTGATTCAGCAAGTCCAAAATTTCTTCTTCCGAATGGATCTAATCTCTTAAAAGTACTGATTTTTCCAAGCTCTCCCTCATAGACGTTCTATAATCATCGAGTTGAAGTCTTGCTTGACTGAAAGCGCTCTCTGATGCCACTGTTGAAGCTTGAATAGTTAAAATGTCTCGAGCCATCCTTGAAAGAATCGGAAAGTATTTTTCTTTGTCCTTCCACCATTCCAAAAATTAAAGGAGTCGTCGGGATTCACTTCCCCAATTACCCGTGACAAATAAACTTCAAGCTCACTTAGTTGTGAACAATCACTAGTACTAGATCTTTGAGAACCCTTGGACTCCGCTCAAGCATTAAGTGCTCTTACTCCCCCAGTTCTTTTAGATGATTGCGAACTAGAAGAAGTAGGAGTTGGAACATTTCGTCTAGCATGATCTAATACAATTTGATAAGCACCATAAATAGTTTGAGCATTTATTTTAATTGAGGCTATTGCTTCTGGAAGCATAGACAACTCCTCATCTTCAAGTGTTAATCCATTAAAACAGTTTCATACCAAAATTGAGGACCTCCTAATTTCATAGTAGGATTTAACAAGGCAACAACACCATAAATAGGGGGAATAGAGAAAAATTATTTTTTTAACTTTTTTCTCATAGAATCAATAGCAAGTTGATAAATTACCTCACCCTCTGAAAAATGACGAAACAAATTTGCAAGTTCAGCAATATAATCTAAACAGTTAGAAATAGTAGGATAATATTGTCCAGAAAATTCATTTGTAGAAATATGAATTTTTTCTAAAAAATCTACAAGCATTTTAACATTAGCCCAATCTGCATTTGTAAGGTGATCATCATCATCACTTATATGAGCATTAAACATTGATTTTATGGGGTTTCTATATTCATGTGCAACAACTAAACTTTCATACATGTAATTCCATCTAGTTGGACAAGGTTTAGGAACCTTTCTTTCTCTTAGGCCAAATCCATCGCATCTTTTAAAATATTCTCTAAGTCTACTTCTACGGTTTGAATAAAAAAGCCAGTTAAGAGCCATTTTAACCTTTTTGATTTCAACATTTAAAATTCTCATACCATCACCAACAATTAAATGGTAAACATGAAAAATACATCAAACATGAAAAATGTTATTAAATGCAGGATTTAGTGTAGTAGTAAGCAAGGCTATAGCATTAGTGTTACTACATCCATTGAAACTGACATTAATTTATCATTAATGCAAAAGTATCTACAAATATTCATAACCGTGTTAGAAATAAATTGCCCTGTGTGACGTGAATTAATTATTATATAAGCAATAATGCGTTTTTGCATTATCCAATCCTCATCAATCCAATGACTGGTAACAGTAAGATAATCATAGTCAATACCGCTTCTACCAATATCAGTAGTAATAGCAACACGACAATCTATATGAGTAAATAAATAGCGCAAATATTATTCATATTCATGTTTATATTTATAAATATCGCTCTTTACGGTTTTGCGAGGCCATCCTTTATAAGTAGGGTTGAGAACTTTTCTAATATAATGCAAAAAGTGAGGGTTAGAAGGAAAACTTTAGGGTAAGCACATAACAGTAACCATTTTTGCCAATTCTTCACGATCTCTTTTGGGATCATAATACCACCGATGACAGTGTTAATTCCCGGTTGAAATTGATTTGACCCGATACTAAGGTCAGCCTGACTATGTACACTTGTCCCCTCGGCCAATGCTTTCATTTGAATTATTTGACCTTATCTTTAGGGTGTATTAGTATGTGTCTAGACAAAGCTCCCCCCCCCCTCCCACCTCCAAAATATTTAAAAGCTAACTCTTTACCACAAGTTTTACACTTAGCCTTATTTTTTATCTTAGTTGAATAAAAAAATTGCCAAACAATAGATGTCTCGCTCCGTTTAGAAGGTTGTCTAGAAAAATTAGGGGTAGTAACAGGAGGGTCAGACGGGGCATCATTTGGATTATTATTAGTTGGGTTAACTTCTTCAACAACAGAACTAGTGGGTGTATCGTCATCCGGTTGCGTTTCATCAAAATCTATTTCTTCATCATCATTTTCATCAATAGTTGGATTACCATAAAGAGCATTCATATATTCATGGTATAATTGTTCACCTGATTCTATATCATGGTAAAATTGATTGTTGGTAAATTGTAATAAAGTATTATCACTATCAAGAGTAGCAGGTATAGGACGGGTAACAGGTTTGGGTCGGGGAACCGGGTAAGTGGAGGAGGAACAACTTGGCCACTAGATTCACCAATCTTGGATTTTCCCTTACTTTTACTAAACATTTTTTAAAGAATAGGCCATCTTAATTATAATTATACAAAGTAAAACAAACAAAACTATAATATTAATACTTAAGAGTTGGAACGAGTTTACTGAATTGATGAACAACTTGTTGAAAATTAATTATCGTTGAAGACTTGAATATTTCAATTCACCAACTTCACAATTTTTCAAAAATTGCAACAATAAAGAAAGAAATTATAGAATAAAATCATAGAGAGATTGATGATTTTTTGAGAAAAATTAAAGAATGAGGGGGTATTTATAGTTGAAAATAGGGAAAAGTGTAATTATAAAAGGTTTGGGGTTAAAAAAAAGTTGGGGGGGTTAAATGACTATTTTATAAATAGCCAAGGACTATTTTGGCAGGTAAACTAGCCATTTTTTAAATGCCATAACGGCTAGAAACGACCATATTTGGCAGAATTTTTTTTGTTTTAAAAAATATGCAGTTGGCCCATTTAGGACCGATCGACCGGCCCACTTCCCAGCCAGTCCCGGTCCCAAACGGTCCCGATCTCGCGGGCCTCAATCATGGGACCGGCCCACCCCCCACCCGGTCCCGGTCCTATCCGGTTAGGACCGTTTAGGCCCACAGCCCATATGGGCTTGCGGTCCTGGGTCGGGCCTGGTCCTAACCGGCCAACTTGCCAGCCCTACCTCAAGTGCCCAATATCACACCATGTCAAAGAAGTTAACAATAATAGTGTTTCCACAATTGATAGCCCATGGCTCAACCACAATACGCTTAAGAGTCTCAACAATAACAATAGAATGTTAATAACTCAACAAGAATGGTATTTCACAACTTTACAACTTTGTCTCAATGTGAATCACGGCCTTTATAACTCAATACCAATTTCAACAATAAGATATTCCAAGAATAACAAATTCAAGTAAGGAACTTAATGGTTAAACAATGAATAAGGAATAGAGAAAATGATAACTTCAACTACATATGTAAGGAAAATTAACAATTAAGAGATAAGACAAGGAAAGCATGTGAAGATAGACTAATGATGATGATTATAACATAATATGGTAACTCAATTAAAGGCATGAAATAACTACATAGCTAAAACCCATAGATTACCATATTTAGCGTGTGTACACACTCGTCACCTTGCATACACGACTTTCACATATCACAATTAGCACAAAACAACACCAATTAGTAATTCCCCCACACAAAGTTAGGGAAAACATTTACCTCAGAACATGCTAACTCAGTCGACTAGTAAGACTTTCCCTCGATTATCCAACTCCGAACGGCTCGAATCTAGCCAAAATAACTTTATGCCAGAAATATAGACTATAGGAAGCTATTCTGAACAATAAAGTTGCTATCTTTACAGAGAAAAAAGTCAACTTAAAAACTCAACCGTGGGACCGCATCTCGGAACCCGACCAAAATTACAAAACTCTATCACCTATTTAATAACGAGTCCAACTATACAAGAATTACTCAAATCTGACTTCAAATCCCCAAAATTTAGTCTAAGAAGTTTTCATAACTTCTTAAAATTTCCAACTCAATTCACTAATTAAATGATGAAACTAAATATGGATTCTTTTAATATATCCAAATCCAGGTTCGAATCACTTACCCCTATGATTTCCTTGAAATATCCTCGAAAAGTCGCCACTAATCGAGCTCTCTAGCTCCAAAAGATGAAGCTGAAAATAAACCCTCGAAGGCCTCTTTTTCTGCCTAGTGATTTAGCATCAAAATAGTGCACTTGTGCTCGTGCACCTGCTGAGGGTCTCTACTTCTGTGACCCCAGGGCTGGCTAGCCCTTTCCGCTTCTGTGATGCTCTTCTCGCACTAGTGAGTCTGCTTGTGCGGATAAACGATCGCACCTACGGTCACAGCTGACTAAGACCAATTTAGCTTTTACGGCGTGAGGGCCGCTTCTGCGGTGCTGCACCTGCGATCCAAAGTGTGCAGGTGCGATAGCACCATACATAGCAATGGTTCAGCAATCCCCTCTGTCCAAAATTATTCCGGATTCAATCTGAATAACACCCGGGGCCCTCGGGATCTCATCCGAATATACATACAAGTTCCAAAACACATAATGGACCTACATGTGACCAAAAATCACATCAAACAACATTGATTCAATGAATTGCAACCCAATTCAAGCCTATTGAAACTATGAACATTCGACTTCCAAAACTAATGTCCAATCATACCGAAACAACTACGATTGACCTTAAATTTTGCACACAAGTCATAAATGACATGACGAACCTATTCCAATTTCCGAAATCAGAATCCGACCCCGATATCAATAAAGTCAACTCATGTTCAAACTTCTCAACCTTCCAACCCTTCAACTTTCTAATTTTCGCCAATTCAAGCTGAAACAGCCTACAGACCTCCAAAGCAACATCCGGACACGCTCCCAAGTCCAAAATCACCATATGGAGCTATTGGAACTAACAAAACCCCATTCCGGAGTCGTCTACATAAAAGTCAAACTACGGTAAACTCTTTCAACTTAAGCTTCCAACTTAGGGACTACATGTTACATTTCACTCTGAAACTCACCCGAAACAAAAACAAACTCCCCCGGCAAATCACATAACCATAATACAACATATAGCGGACAATAAATAGAGGATCGGGGCTAAAATACTCAAAACAACCAGTCAGGTTGTTACAATCGATGAGCACGAAGTGGGTGACTTCCTGTGTGAAAACATAATTTGCCGGCTTAGAATACCGAAGGAGATTGACTGTGATAATGGTCCACGGTTCAAAGTCTCCAAAGTCACAAAATTTCTCGAAGACCTAAAAATTAAAAGGTTTATATCTTCACCATAACATCCGAGCGCTAATGGGCAGGCAGAATCAACCAATAAGGTGATTATACAAAATCTCAAAAAGAGGTTAGAAGCAGCCAAAGGTAAGTGGCCTGGAGAGTTATCGGGTGTGATATCAGCGTACTAGACAATGGAAAAATCAAGAACAGGAGAGACACCCTTCTCTTTCGTATACGGTGTAGAAGCTCTAATATCGGTGAAAGTAGGAGAACAAACCTTACGGTTCTTCCGAACAGACGAAGAAGCGAATAATGAGCCATTGCTGGTAAATTTGGAATTGCTTGATAAACCCAGGGACTTGGCACACATGATGGCTCAGAAGAAAATGATGGAAAGGTACTATAACCGGAGGCCCAATCTCCGCTACTTTAAACTAGGAGGCCTGGTTTTGAGGAAAGTGACTCAGAACACTCAGGAAATCAACACCGGGAAGCATGATCCAACGTGAGAAGGCCTCTACCGGGTTTCATCTATCACCAGTAAAGGATCATACGAGCTAGAGAATCAAGATGCAGTCAAATTGCCTAGCAACTGGAGCGTGACTCACCTCAAGAGGTACTATTGCTGATGGATCCTACTTATACCGAAAGTATGTGCTACACTCTTTTTCCCTATGAAGGAAAAGTTATCAGCAAAGTTAAGACCTTAACATGATAAGGCGTTGAAATAACAGATCACTACGGGATGGTTAAATAGTCTTTGGCTTGATGGAAAATTCCTAATAGGAAATAGAGCTTTCCATCGGATCAAAGGCTATTCAACCATTCATAAGTGCTTTACCTAGAGGAGCAAGACTTCCAGTGTTCGAATTTGCATACTCCGCATTTGAACACTAAGGGAATAAAATGAGAATGCAGAAACATGATTCGCACGAAAACCGGGACTATGAGAGTCGGGAACAACAATGTCTCATCGGGACTGGGGACTGCGCAGCCAGCCTCATAGAAACAAGTTATACAAGTTGGCCACATGTATTGACAATCTTTTTTTTCAGCAAACAAATGCTTATGTACTTTGAAGATAGAAAGAATAAAATAAAGTCCTTTTATTTTTATCTTGTTTCTTGTCCAAATGATGAGTTGATTTTTTCATTTGATAGTTAACTAAAAACTTCAAATCCTAGTACCGAAATGAACAGGAGACGTCCTCTTCAAGAGAACCATAAACATAAGATGGCTCTCTCTAATTAAACCCTCATAATAAAGGGTTGGTTGCGGAATAGTTTATGCCCGGAACCCAAAAACTATCGGAAGAAAACACACCCAAAGCCTTACCTAATTCGATGAAAAAATAATGAACTTTGTGCAATGCTTAAACAAAATTTCCTTTTATTTATCAAACAAGTCAAACGGCATAAGTACAAAGATAGAAAGGAAAAAAAGCAAAAGAAAAAAAGAAAAATCTAAACTTCATCTCCACCAGAACTCAGGGAAAAAACATCTAGCCATCGGGCGAAGTAGGTGGATCTGCCACCAATGCAGGATCATGGCCTTCGCATCATTCTCTTCAAGATCCTCCTCGGTTCCCGAATATTCAAAACCGGTACTTGAAGAGTCAGTTGTGTCAGGCTTAGCCGGGATACATTCTTGAGCAGTTAACTCTAATGCTCGGGATTTGGAAATTTCGTCATCAATATTGATAACATCATCTTAGACTTACCCCATGGTTTTCCTCCTTATATAATACATACAATATGTCTTTACAAAGACGCATGAAACCCCTTAGTGTTGGAGTTTTGCCTTATGCCTGTCAACCTCGGCTAAAGGACCATCCCACTCGGATCTTGTGGAATAAAGGCTAAGATCAAGATCACAATATGCCCTATCTGAACCTGATTTTGCTCCATGATCATCTTATACCTCTATTCCATCCGGGCCATGTAATGACCCGGCCAGTCGTTTTGAGAGTATTATCCCCGATCCCCTATTTATTTATCTCTCTATTTCATTATGTGGTTACGTGACTTGCTGAGTTGTCTGGTTTTGGTTTCGGGTGAGTTTCAGAGTGAAATGGGACACATAGTCCCTAAATTAGAAGTTTAAGTCGTAAGAGTTGATCGTAGTTTGACTTATGTGAAGACGACTCGGGAATGGAGTTTTCATGGTTCTAATAGCTCTGTATGGTGATTTTGGTCTTACGAGTGTGTCTGGATATTGATTTGGAGGTCCGTAGTTCATTTCGGCGTTAGTTGGCAAAAGTTGGAAAATTGGAAGATTTTTGGAAAGTTTGACCGGTGAGTGGAATTTTTAATATCGCGGTCGGATTTTGATTCCAAAAGTTAGAGTAGGTTCATAATGTCTTTTATGACTTGTGTGAAAAATTTGAGGTCAATCGAAATTGATTTGATAGGGTTCGGCATTAAATATAGAAGTTAAAAGTTTATAAGTTCATTAAGCTTGAATTGGGGTGCGATTCGTGTTTTTTTATGGTGTTGGATGTGATTAAGGACTCAAGTAAGTTAGCATCGTATTTTAGGATTTTTGGTATGTTTGATTGAGGTCCCGGGGGCCTCAGGGGTGATTCGGATCATGTTCGGTGCAATTCGGACCATTGAAGAATACTTGAAGTTGTTGGTTTTCTCAGGTCGGATTTTCCTTCAATGCGATTGCGTGGTTTTGTCCGTGACCGCAAAGGTGTGTTTGTGTGGACTGGTATTTTACTATATGAGTTCACATAGAAAGGGATGCGATCGTGAAAGGTTAGTTCCCAGTGAGTCGCGAACGTGTGGTGAAGGTCGCGTTCGCATGGAGGAATTGGGCGCAACAGGTTCACGCGCTTCATGATCGGGTAGGTTGAGGAGTCAGTCCTTCGCGTTCGCAGGGTCATTGATGCATTCGCGTAAGGTTAAAATTATGGGCAGCTGAGTTGTGCTTCGCGATCGCAAGGAAATTTTTGTGATCGTAATTAAGGATAACGGGGCCGCAGAACTTAAATTTCAAAACGAGGGGTTTATGCTCTTATTTCACATTTGGAATTTGAGAACTTGGATTAAGGCGAGAATATAAGGTATTTTCAGAGAAAGTGTTGAGGTAAGGATTCTAAACTCATTTTTGATTGAATGCCACTAATCTATCATTGATTTCATCATGTAATTAGAGATTGGAGGTGGAAAAATTGCGAAAAACGTGTAGAAGTTCTTAGACCAAGTTTTTTGGGTTTTGAAGGCCCTTGTCGACTTTTTGGAGCGATTTTCAATTCTTAGCTAAGATAATTATTTCATTATTTAAATAATTTCCTATAGATATGTTTATAGTATGAAATTGTTTTGGCTAGGTTCGAGCCGTTCGGAGTTGGAAAATCGAGGAAAAGGCCTTTTAATTGATTGATTGAGCATGGTTTGAGGTAAGTCACTTGTCTACCCTTGTGTGGTGGAAATTTCCCTTAGGATTTGGTATTTTGGTGATAATTTTTGATATATTAAGGCCGTGTACGCAAGGTGACGAGTGCGTACATGGGCTAAATGTTGAAATTCCAATTTTGCTACGTAGTTTCCTTTTCATGACTTATTTGAGTTACTTTAGCACGTTATAATCATCATGTTTAGTCTAATTTCACATGTCTACTTGTCTTATATTTTATTTTCAACTTGTATCACATGTTTAGTTGAATTGCTTATTTATCTTAATTTACGTATTCATTATTTAACTGTGGAACTCTTTACTTGAAATATCTTCTTGTTGAGTTTGGTGTTGAATGGAAAGGTCGTGGTTCTTTTGAGGTGATGGTAGGCTATAATCTCATGTTTTAGTCAGTTATTACATTCCAATTTACTACATCTTAGTTGAGTTTGAGCATTAATCGCTAGTGTTTTGCACTAATTGTGTATTTTATACCTTGTAGGAGTGATTCTAAGCTATGTAGATGTTATGGAATGAATTCAAGTGGTTTGGAGCTTTGAAGTCAGAGTAAAATCCCAAGGAATTAAGTCGGGATCGTGTTCGGGGATCAATGGATGATAGTTAAGAACGAACAAAAAATCGAGCAGGCATACTATGCAGTGTCCAGTAAAATATACATTACATTTTGCTCAGAAATCTATTTGGGATCCACAATATATATTTGGAAATATAATATAAGGGGATACAACTTTTATGTTTTACATGTTTTCCAATTCCTAAAAGAATAAGGTGAAACGTACGCGGCCACGCACTGTCGTGCAAATGGGGCAGAACAGTGTGATAAGTGCGCGACAAAATGCACGGGCACACTTCCAGGTGCGCATCCGCGCACGTCCAACTCTGGAAGAGTGTTCTATTTCGCGTAGGAGTAATTCTTTCTTAGGGATTGATAGATTTGGTGTTTTGAGAATTGTTTGTGGATATTAACTCTAGTGTTTGTGTATTGAATCATTTTAGGTATTTTTACTATTGCATACATATTCATATTTTTATGTAATCGAAAGAGGCATAACTTGTGATGTTTTGCATTATCTTGTTGGTTGAATTCATTGATTCTTATTAGTAATCAGAAAAGGCTAGTTGAATTAATGCATAGACCTAGTTAGGAGTCTAATCGTAAGAGGTTCTCCTAAAGATTAACCCACTACGAACTCTCGCATATCTTCATTCAGCTTAACTTAGTTTATATTGTAAGGTTGAGACTTAATCGAGAGAGGAGTTTCTACTGAATGATCGAACTAATAATAGAGAGAATTCGAGAGACCCACTTGAACCATAGAGTGAAATAACTAGAGTTAATTCCCAAACAAGTATTGTGCACCTATCCAACCACCCCTATTTCCTCCTATTGATATCTTCTTGCTTACACTTGTTGAAATTGTCATTAGCCAATAGTTAGACTGTTAATTAATTTTAGTTTTAATTCACACAACTCCAAATTTTTGATCATCTTGAATAGCAATAAAACTAGAAGCTACGAAAACACTATTTAAATCCAATCCCTGTGGATATGATATTTTCTATACTATATTCGACTAGCGAGTCTAAGTTTATACGTCGGTTTTGCGCTCGTCAAATTTTGGCAACGTTGCCGAGGATTGGAAATAAATAGTGTTTGAAATAGCTTTTAGTGCTAATTAAGGTATCTTTCTTTTTATTTTTATTTTGTTTTTCTCTTTTTACGTTTGGGTGTTCTTTGACTGTGTGCACGCTACAGGTTTGGTGCATGACCCGATCTTCTGGGAAGGAATTTCTACCATACGAACCAGAAATAGAGAAACATCTGCGATAATTGAGGAAGGAAAGAAATCTTCCCAAGAATACAGACACGGTTGGGCAATCCTCAGCCAAAGAAAATATGGTGGGAGATGATGATAATGTTGATTTAGCTGCGATAGAGGCAGCCCAACTCAGGAAAAAGGTTTCAAGAGATGATGAAGAAGCAACACTTAGAGATGCACACATTGCTTATGATGGTGAGAGAGCTCAAAGACTAGCTCAAAATCAGCCTTTGGTTCCAGACCAGTTCGTAAACATAGCTCCAGGCCAAGGGAGACCACTTGGTAATTACGCTAGACCGGTGTACAACTAAGGTTTATCTAGTGTGAGACCACCTCCAGTTGCAGCCAATAATTTTGAGTTGAAGAAGAGTTGCTCCAAACCCTCCAAAATAGTTGTATTTTCATAGGAAAGATGAACGAAGATCCAAAACATCACCTGATGGACTTCGAAGAGATTATGAACACCTTCCAATATAATGGTGTGTCACAAGATGCAGTTTATCTAAGGGCATTCCCCTTCACACTTAAAGATTATGCAAAGCACTAGCTTTGAAGCTTGCCCCAGGGAATGATTAGAACATGGAAACAGATGACCAGAAAATTTCTTGCTAAATATTTCTCCTCAGCTAAAATGGGCAAGTTTAGAAGAGATATCCTTTTTCCAGAACGAGACTGAAATTGTGTTTGAAGCTTGGGAGAGGTTTAAGGAGATAGTGCGAAAGTGTCAACATAGCGAAATTGAACTCTGGATGCAACTCCAAGACTTTTGGTATGGATTGACACCGAACTCACGAAGAACATTCAGTAATGCAGCTGGAGGTCCATTGACGAAGAAGACTCCAGAGGATATTGTCACTATTCTAGATGAGTTGTCTGAACATGCAAATCAATGGCCCTCGGAGATTGCTGAAAGAAAAGATCAGCTGGTGTTCACCGGGTTGATACTAACACATCTGTGCAGGTACAACTTGATGCCATGATAAAATAAATAAGGAATCTAACCTTAGCTTCAATACATAATGAGCCTCATGCATCATGTGACATATGTGGAAAAGGACACCCAATCATGAGTGTCAAGTTTCAATGGAGGAAGTTAATGTTATGGATAATTACAATTTCAATGCAATGGGTCAGAAGCACCCTGGTTTTTCATGGAGATCACCTGGGGGTATAGAAAATTCATGGAAACAAAATAACTCCAGATTTTAAGGAGCTCCTGGTTTTGTGAATCAGCAGTGGCCGCAGTTTCAGCCTCAACAACCAATTCAGTCTGGGCTAGAAGATCTAATGAAATCCTTCATTGTCAAGATTAATGAGAGATTAGTTGCTCATGGGGAAGCTATCAAAGAACTTGGGACAGGTTTGCGTAACTTGGAGAGACAAGTGGGACAAATTGCAACTATATTATCTGAGAGAACCCATGTACTCTGTCAGCTGATACTAAAAAGAATCCCAAATAAACGGTAAATGTTGTGACCTTGAGAAGTGGACAAGTGTAGAAATATCCCACTCTAATTAAAAAGAAGTTGTGTTTGAAAAAGAAAGTGCGAAGGAGATGAAAATTGAAGATGATGATAAAAAGACTAAGAAGAAGAAAGGCAAGAAGGGATCTGAGAAAAAGAAAAAGGAGGAAACTTCAAGAAGGGAGGACACTAACAAAAGAGAAAGCACATGTCTGCTCTACCTTTTCCTCAAAAGCTCTATAGAGAAAAGCTGGATAAGTAGTTTGAGAAATTTTTAGATATGTTGAGACAGGTTAAGTAAACCTTCCATTCACTGAAGTTCTCTCGCAAATTCCAGCTTACACTAAATTCTTGAAGGAGATACTTACAAAGAATAGGAAGATAGAAGAGACCTCAATGGTCAATATCAAAGAGCATTGTAGTGAAATATTGCAAAATAAACTCCCACAAAAGTGTGGAGATCCAGGGACTTTTATTATACCTTGTTCTTTAGGCACTCTTTACTTTGATAAATCTTTATGTGACTCTGGTGCCTCAATTAATCTAATGTCATCGTCTATTTGTAGGAAACTGGAGAAGGAGATTGGAGAGATACCGTTGGTGCCAATATCTTTGCAGCTGGCAGACCAAATGACTATAACACCCGAGGGGATAGTAGAAGATGTTTTGGTGCGGGTGGATAAGTTTGTATTTCCTGTAGATTTCATAGTGGTGAATATGGATGAGAACAAGGAGGTCACCATCATACTAGGAAGACCATTTTTAGCAATGGGTAGAGCTATACTAGATATACATGATAGAAAACTCATGTTTAGAGTGGATGAGGAGACGGTGATTTTTGAGATGAATGTAGCAACTAGAGGGAAAAAGGAGAAGCCAGCTGCAAGTGTTGAGTGGAAGGCGAAGTGTGTGAAAGAGAAGGTTGTTATTAGCAAAAAAGATAAGTGTGGGTTATACCCCAAGAAGGCTGATAATAAGCTATCTACATGGACGTATGCACTAGTTCGGGCGCGTGGAATGGAGCCCGACTTTGACTCAGACCCCGACTAGAGATTCAGGGAAGTTTCCCCTACCTTGTGATTTTTAATTGTGTGTCATGTGGACATGCCACAACTTGAAGTGTGGGATGGGGGATATGTTTGTATGTATGTTGTATGTATATTAAGTTGGGTTTTTTTTGGTTAGTTGTAGTAGTTTGATAGAAAAATATTGAAAATCCATAAATAAAAAAAATTCGTCTTTTCCCGACGATAGATATCACTCGATTGGTTTCTTGAGGAAATTAAGTCGAAATAAAAAGACAAAAAGATTTTCTTTTGTAGTTAGTGTATTAATTCCTCCTTGGTTTTTCTTTGTGTTGTGGTTCTTTCCAATGGTTTTTTTTTAACCGGGTGTAGTTAGTTTTTATTTTTGTTAGAAGTAGGAAACCTTGTTCTATGGTTTGAAATGAAAGCAACATCTCTTGACTTTGTTATGCCTTGAGAATAGTAAGTGTGATGGTTGTGACGCTTAGGCTCCGTTTTTGACTCTTGTGTAAGTACCTTAAATTGTATAATCTTAACGTTGCTTAACTGCTTTGACTAGAGTGTATTGATAGTTCAATCTTAAGTGAGTTATGTGCCATGTGGGTGTGAGTTTTTGTATTATTCTATGCATTGCATTTGATGTCAAGAACTTTCCCTATGTGTTTGCAAAGCGCAATAGTAGTTTAGTCAGTCTTGGAAGTGATATAGGCATTTCTTTGTTGAACCAGATATATGTGTTGTACCCACCTAATTGTCATGTATTTTAGTTAATCCCTTTGAGCCTATAGTCAAGTTTCTTTTTAACCACATTACAAGTCTTACGCAATTATTTGAATTGACAATCTATTTGAACCATTTACCTCTCCTGAGAACTTGATATTGTATGAACTTTGTAAAAGTTTAAGTGTGGGGTGGTTGGTTTGGCTTTTGAGTGGAACTAATGAAATAAGACGAAAGGTGCACTTTTTTTAAAATAAAGTAAGATACACTTCAATTGAACAAGAAAATAAGAAAATAGTTGTATTGTTATGAACAAGATTCATTGATAAGTGGAAACTATTGATGTAAAGGTGCTTAAATAATTTGGGGAGTTAATGCATGTTGATGTCAAAGTGGAGTATAGTTTGACATAAGTGTGGGGTTCTGAATGTTAAAGTGTATGTATTAAAGTGCTTAGGGAGGTCTAGTCACTCTTATTGTATCCTACCCGTCCCGCGGCCTACATTACAACCAGTTAAAGTCCTACTTGATCCTTGACTGAATGATCTCAATTAGTAGAGTAGTACACTACGGGCAAGCCTATGGTGAATATTTTGTGGCACATGAATGTCGTTTCAGAGAGGGGGTGAATTCTTTCTATCTTGAGTTCCTAATTGTTCTTGAATTTTATTGTTTATGGAACTACTCTCTTTTTTTGTGCGAGGGCACTTGATTCATGAAGGAAAGGTAATTCTTGATCTCTATGTTAGAGTAAGTGAATAAGTTGTAAATAATGTGTGGTGCTTGTGAGTTAATTCTTGAGGTGAGGATGTTACACTATTTTTCTTAGTCTATTTTAAATATTCTTGGTGTGATGATCTAGGAGAGTTGCTTAGTGAGGTTGTGTCTATATAAAGTGTGGTTTGATTGATCGAGGACGAGCAATGATTTAAGTGTGGGGTGTTTATGGTAGGCTATAATCTCATGTTTTAGTCAATTATTACATTCCAATTTACTGCATTAATTGTATGTTTTATGCCTTGTAGGAGTGATTCTGAGCTATGTAGATGTTATGGATGAATTCAAGTGATTTGGAGCTTTGAAGTTTGAGTAAAAGCCCAAGGAACTAAGCCAGGATCGTGTTCGGGGATCAATGGATGATAGTTAAGAACGAACGAACAATCGAGTGGGCATATTGCACAGTGTCAAGTAAAATATACATAACATTTTTCTAGGAACTCCGTTTGAGCTCAAAATATATTGTTGGAAATATAATTCAAAGGGGCTACAACTTTCATATTTTAGGTATTTTAAAATGACCACCAAAACATGGTGTAAAGTGCTCGGTCGCACACTCTCCCGCATACAGGGCAAAACAGTGTGAAAAAAGCGCGGCCAAGTGCGCGGGCACACTTCCAAGTGCGTGGCCGCACACTTCCAACTCCAAAAAAGTGTTTTATTACACGTAGGAGAAGGTGTATTTGTTTGGACCCGACCCTATTTGGTATATATACATAGAAAAAATGGTCTTTTGAGGACTTTTGACATAATTTAGACCTAAGGAAGCTAAGGAGAAGAGGGAGAATAAAGAGCACAAGGATTTCACTATTCATCCTCAATCAAGACAAGGGTTTGGATGTTTTATGTTTTCCTTTGAATAAAACTTAATTGTGATGAATTTCTCCATATCCATAAAGTAATTCTTCCTAAGGGATTGATGGGTTTGGTGTTTTGAGAATTGTTTATGGATATTAACTCTAATGTTTTTGTTTTGAATCGTTGTGGGTATTTTTATTATTGCATACATATTCACATGTTTATGTAATCGAAAGAGGCATAACTTGAGATGTTATTCATTATCTTGTTGGTTGAATTCATTGATTCTTATTAGTAACCGGAATAGGCTAGTTGAATTAATTCTTAGACCTAGTTAGGAGGATAATCGAAAGAGGTTCTCCTAAAGATTAACCCACTACGAATTCTTGCATATCATCACTGATCTAAACTTAGTTTATATTGTGAGGTTGAGAGTTAATCGAGAGAGGAGTTTCTACTGAACGTTCGAACTAATAATAGAGTGAATTCGAGAGACTCACTTGAACCATAGAGTGAAGTAACTAGATTTAATTACCAAACAAGTATCTTGAACCTATCCAATCAACCCATATTTCCTCCTATTGATATCTTCTTGCTTACATTTGCTGAAATTGTCATTAGCCAATAGTTAAACTATTAGTTAATTTAGTTTAACTCACACAACTCCAAATTGTTGATCATCTTGAATAGCAATAAGTCTAGAAGCTACAAAATCCCTGTGGATACAATATTTTCTATACTATATTCAACTAGCGAGCCTAAGTTTATAAGACGGTTTTGCGCTTGTGATGAAGCAAGGTGTAAGTTGTGAAATATCACTTACTTAGTTGTTGTGTTTTTGCTTTCGTGTTATTGTCAAAGTGATTGTTTGGTTGTTTGCACAAGGTTTCTATCGTGTTGTTGTTATTGTTGCACGATGTTTCTGTCGTGCGGTTGTTATTGTTGCACGTGGTTTCTGCCATGTCGTTGTGATTACTAATACGTATGCACTGAGATAAGGTGGGCTTGATACGCGTGGCTAGTAGGGCAACTACTAGAATCCATGTGGTGTGATAAGGTGGGCTAAAATGCGGGATGCTCTTTCGGAAAATGATTTTCAAAACAAAATATAAAGGCTCCCACAGTGATATAAGGAAAGACTGTGATTTGTTTTTACAATATAGACTATGAGGTGGTACCTCAGGAGTGCCCCTGTTGATATTCTTTATTTGCTGTATTGTTTAGTTCTTGTTTTCCTTAACATGTAAAATTCTTGTTTTCCTTTCGTGTTGTATTAGCTTTCCTTGTTTCTGTGTTGTTATGTCCTATAAATTCTTTGTTGTTCACTTCCCTGTCATTTTCATTATATCATTATGTCTTCTGTCTCGTTTCTTATTATCTCCAGTAGAGCCTTGACCTAGCCTCATCACTACTCTAGCGAGTTTAAGCTTGGGACTTATTGGGTACCGTTGTGGTGTACTCATACTATGCTTATGCATATGTTTTGTGCAGATCCAGATACATCCTATCAGCTAAGTATTAGTGCGTTCCGTTAATGCTTGGAGACTTCAAGGTACACCTGCCCGAGTCCGCAGGCCTCGGAATCCTCTACCTTGTTTTCCTTATTTTTTATGTTTTTGATAAACAATGATGTATAGGATTGTTCGTCTTTGTATCTAGAGCTTTTGACTTATATCTCACTGGGTTTTGGGATATTATACGTAATGAGCTTGTAGTCTATTGGTGAAATCGTTGAAGTTTTGAAATTTTAAGTTTTTATTTGATGTTTCCGCATATTGTTAGGCTTACCTAGTCTAAGAGATTAGGTGGCACCACAACATCCTACGGAGGCGATTTGGGGTCGTAAAAAGTTGGTATTAGAGATCTAGGTTCGCAGGCGTTATGAGTCACAAGCAGGTTTACTAAGTTTCGCGGATTAGTACGAAGACGTCTGTAGTTATCTTCGAGAGGCTATGGAACTGTAGGAAAAGCTTCACTTCTTTGATTCTTTGTCGTGCAAAATATTTGACGAATGTACAGCTGGATCAGATGACTAGACACCCCGACCCCTGATAGAGCCACGAGAGGCCGGGCCAGGGTAGAGGCCTAGGCCGTCCATGCGGTGCAGCTAGAGCACCTGCACGAGCTTCTATACACGAGCCGCCAGTAGCTTCATTTGGAGGGCAGGCACCTGAGTCGCTTGATACTGCACCAGCTCTCTAGGAGACTCTCGCCCAGTTTCTAAGCTTGTTCGGCACTTGCTCATGCTACATCTACAGGGGAGCTGCCAGTAGCTCCATGTTAGGCACTTGCTCCTACTACATCTCAGGCTGGGGCAGGAGCACATACTCCCGCTGCCCCTACCCCAGAGCAGTGGGTCCAGGTTGACCAGGTCCCAAAGGCCATACTAGTGCAACTGGTAGCCCCAGTTCAGCCCGAGGTTAGGGTAACAGCTTCTAAGGAGAAGGAGCTCAGGATCGAGAGGTACAAGATGTACCACCCTCCTACTTTTAGTGGCTTGGCATCAGAGGATGCCTAGGTTTTTCTTGAGGAGTGCCATCGTATCCTCCGTACTATGGGTATTGCAAAGTCTAGTAAGGTTGCTTTCACTATGTTCCAGTTTAGGGGAGTGGCTTATCAGTGGTGGTGAGCATATGAGTTAGGTAATCCGTCCGAGGCAACTTCGCTCACTTGGGCTTAGCTCTTGGATATGTTCTTGAGGAGTATGTTCCACAAAGTCTTAGAGATGCCTGGTGCGCAAAGTTTGAGCAGTTATTCTTGGGTTCTATGACCGTGTCGGAGTATGCGGTTTGGTTTAGTGATTCGTCTAGGCATGCACCAGCCTTGGTTGCTACTTTTAGAGAGTGGGTTCATTGATTTATCGAGGGTCTCAACCCCAGTATCAGATTTAGCATGGCCCGTGAGTTAGAGATGGCCATCGCATACCAGCAGGTAGTGGGGATAGCTAGGATATTGGAGGGTATGTTGACTCGGGGGAGAGAGAAGAGGGGGCCAAGTGATCTCGAGAGTCTGGCACATATAGTGGTACTCGTGCGCAGCTGCAGCTCGTTATGGTGGGGGATATGTGAGTCACCCTGTTCATTCCACACTTCCAGCTTCCAGCAGTATTCTGGCCACTCATTTTCCTCAAGCTCCCTATTATCCACTGCCATTGTCTAGTGCACCTCCTGCATGAGGTGCTTTCAACGGTCAGTCCAACTGATCAGACCCGAGCCAGCCACAACAGCCACATCCCCGGAGAGCTTGTTTTGAGTGTGGTGACACTCGTCATCTGGTGAGGGATTTCCCCAGACTTAGGAGGGGTTCACCTCCATAGAATACTCAGGCTCTGTGTATTCCACGGGGCCCTCAGTCTTCTCATTCCATGGTCGACGCACCAGCTGCCACCCTACCTGCACAGCCAGCAAGAGGTGGAGGTCGGGCAGGTAGAGGTCGCCCTAGAGGGGGAGGCCAAGCCAGATATTATGCTCTTCCTTCTAGGGCAGAGGCAGTTGCATCCAACTTTGTCATCATATGTATTGTTTCGGTCTCTCATAGAGATGCATCAGTATTATTTGATCCAAGCTCCACTTATTCATATGTGTCATCGTATTTTGTTCTGTATTTGGGCGTATCCCGTGATTTTTTATGTTCTCCTATCTATGCATCTACACATGTGGGAGATTCTATTGTTTTTTACCGTGTGTATCGGGCGTGTTTAGTTGTTCTCAGTGGTTTTGAGACCAGAGGCAATTTATTATTGCTCAGTATGGTAGACTTTGATATTATCTTGAGCATGGACTGGTTGTTCCCTATCGTGTTATACCTGATTGTCACGCCAAGACGGTGACGTTGGCTATGCCGGATCTACCGTAGTTAGAGTGGAGAGTTACTTTAGATTATGGTCCTAGCCAGGTTATTTCATTTCTAAAGGCTTGCCAGATAGTTGAGAATGGGTGTGATGTGTATCTGGCATATGTGAGAGATGTCAGTGTTGATACTCATACCATTGAGTTAGTTCTGGTAGTGAGGGATTATCCAGATATATTCCTCGTAAATCTTTTGGGCATACCGCCCGATAGAAATATCGACTTTGGTATTGATTTGTTACCAGTCACTCAGCCTATTTCTATTCCTCCCTATTGTATGGCCCCAGTAGAGTTGAAAGATTTAAAGGAGCAGCTGCAGGAGTTGCTTGATAAGGGCTTCATTTGGCTCAGTGTGTCGCCTTAGGGTGCTCCAGTCTTATTTGTAAAGAAGAAGGATGGTTCTATGTGAATGTGTATTGATTATCGCCAGTTGAACAAGGTTGCATGGAAGAACAGGTATCCATTGCCACATATTGATGAACTATTTGATCAGCTTCCGGGTGCCAAAGTGTTCTCTAAGATCGACTTGCGTTCAGGCTATCATCATTTGAAGATTCGAAAGCCAAATATCCCGAAGACTACCTTCAGGACTCGATGTACATTACGAGTTCTTTGTTATGTCTTTTGGGTTGAACAACGCCCCAGTATCATGCATGCACTTGATGAACAATGTATTTCATCCCTATCTTGACTCATTCCTCATTGTGTTTATTGACTACATTCTGGTGTACTCCCGAAGTCAGGAGGATCATGAGCAGCACCTGAGGAGTGTACTTCAGACCTTGAGAGAAAAGAATTTATATGCAAAATTTTTGAAGTGTGAATTCTGGCTAAATTCAGTGGCATTTTTGGGTCATGTCGTGGCAAGTGAGAGGATCAAGGTAGAAACAAAGAAGATTGAAGTGGTGTAGAGTTGGCCCAAACTGTCCTCACCTACAAAGATTCGGAGTTTTCTTGGTTTGGCGGGGTATTACTGTCAATTAATGGAGGGTTTCTCGTCTATTGCAGCACCTATGACCAGATTGACCTAGAAGGATGCTCCGTTCAGGTGGACCAAGGAGTGTGAGGAGAGCTTTCAAAAGCTTAAGACTGCTTTGACTACAGCCCCAGTAATGGTATTGTCTATAGGTTCGGGGTCTTATACTGTGTATTGTGATACGTCGCGCATTGGTCTAGGCACGGTGTTGATGCAGGATGGTAGGGTGATTGCATACGCGTCTAGACAGCTGAAACTACATGAGAAGAACTATCATGTCCACGACCACAAGTTAGTAGCTAGTTTTCATGCCTTGAAGATCTGGCGACACTATTTGTACGATGTCCCTTGTGAGGTTTACATCGACCACCGGAGTCTAAATCATCTGTTCAAACAGAAGGATCTTAACTTGCGGTAGCGGAGGTGGTTAGAGTTGCTTAAGGACTATGATATCACCATTATATATTATCCCGGGAAGGCCAATATGGTGGTTGATGCCTTGAGTCGCAAGGCGAGAGTTTGGACAACTTAGCATATCTACCGGTAACAGAGAGGCCATTACCTTGGATGTTCAGGCCTTGTCCAACCAGTTTGTTAGATTGGATATTTTCGAGCTGAGCCGGTTTTCTCTTTATGATCGTATCAGAGAGCGTCAGTATGACGACCCCCATCTTCTTGTCCTTAAGGACACGGTTCAGCACGGCGATGCCAAAGAGGTCACTATTGGAGATGATGGTGTATTACAGATTTGGGGAAGGCTATGTGTGCCCAGTGTAGATGTCTTGCATGAGTTGATTCTCCAAGAGGCTCACAGTTTGCAGTACTCCATTCATCCAGGTACCGCAAAGATGTGTCAGGACCTGAGGAAGTATTATTGATAGAGGAGAATGAAGAAGGACATAGTTGAGTATGTATCTCGGTTCCTAAATTGCCAGTAGGTGAAGTATGAGCATCAATGGCCAGGTGGATTGCTTCAGAAGCTAGAGATTCCAAAGTGGAAATGGGAGCATATTACTATAGATCTTGTTGTTGGGCTCCCACAGACTCAGAGGAAGTTCGATGCAGTTTAGGTGATTATGGATAGATTGACCAAGTCAGCCCTTTCCATTTCAGTGGTGACTACTTACTCTTCAGAGCAGCTGGCTCAAGTTTATATTCGCAAGATTGTCAGGCTTCATGGCATGCCGGTATCAATCATCTCGGACCGGGGTATGCAGATTACATCACGGTTCTGGAGATTCGTATATCATGAGTTGGTTACTCGAGTGGATTTGAGTACAATATTTCACCCTCAGACAGACGGACAGTCCGATCACACTATTCACATATTGAAGCCTATGCTTTGTGCGTGTGTGATAGAGTTTTAGGGTTCTTGGGATCAATTTTTCGCCGCTTGCGGAGTTTGCCTACAACAACAATTTTCAATCAAGCATTCATATGGCCCCGTATGAGGCTTTGTATGGTAGGCAGTGCTGGTCTTTGGTGGGTTGGTTTAAGTGGGGTGAGGCTAGGCTATTGGGTACAGACTTAGTCCAGGATGCTTTGGAAAATGTTAAACTAATTCAGGATCGACTTCGTATAGCCCAATCCAGACAGAAGAGTTATGTGGATCAAAAGGTTCACGACGTTGCATTCATGGTTGGGGAGCGTGTCTTGCTCTGGGTCTCGCCTACAAAGGGTGTTATGAGCTGGTGGCCATTTTGGACAGGCAGGTTTGAAAGTTGAGGTAGAAGAACATTGCTTCAGTTATGGTCTAATGGAGGGGTCATCCAGTTGAGGAGGCAACTTGGGAGACCGATCATGATATTCATAGCCGATATCCTCATCATTTCACCACTTCATTATGTCTCTATACTCATTCGAGGACGAACGTTTATTTTAAGAAGGGGAGGATGTAACGAGCCGACCAGTCATTTTGATAGTATTAGGCCTGATCCCCTATTTATTTCTCCCTCTATTTCATTATGTGGTTACGTGACTTGTCGGGATGTTTGGTTTTGGTTTCGGGTGAATTTCAGAGTGAAATGGGACATATAGTCCCTAAATTGGAAGTTTAAGTCATAGGAGTTGACCGTAGTTTGACTTGCATGAAGACTACTCCTGAATGTATTTTTGATGGTTCCAATAGCTCCGTATGCTGATTTTGGTCTTACAAGTGTGTCCGGATATTGATTTGGAGGTCCGTAGTTCATTTCGGCGTTAATTGGCGAAAGTTGGAAAGTTGGAAGATTTTTGGAAAGTTTGACCGGAAGTGAACTTTTGGATATCGGGGTCGGATTCTAATTACAAAATATGGAGAAGGTTTGTAATGTCATTTATGACTTGTATGCAAAATTTGAGGTCAATCGGAATTGATTTGATAGGGTTCGGCATCGAATGTAGAAGTTAAACATTTATAAGTTCTTTAGGCTTGAATTGGGATGCGATTCATATTTTTAACATTTTTGGATGTGATTTAAGGCCTAGGCTAAGTTCGTATCGTATTTTAGGACTTTTTGGTATGTTTGATTGAGGTCCCGGGGAGCCTCGGGGGTGATTCGAACCATGTTCGGCGCAATTCGGATCATTGAAGAATAGCTGAAGTTGCTGGTTTTCTCAGGTCTGGTTTTCCTTCAATGTGATCGCGTGGTTTGGTTCACAATCGTAAAGGAGTTTTTGTGTGGACTGGTGCTTTACTCTACACGTTTGTAGAGAAAAGGAAGCGATCGCATAAGGTTCATTCCCAGTAAGTCACGAACGCGTGGTGAAGGTCGCGTTCGCATAGAGGAATTGAGCGCAACAGGTTCACGCACAATTGTGCTTCGGGATCGCGTAGATTGAGGAGTCAGTCCTTCGTGTTCGTTTGCTGATTGACGTATTTGTGTAGGGTTAAATTGTGGGCAGTTGAGTTGTGTTTTGGGATCGCAAGGAAATTCCGCGATCATGATTAAGGATAACTGGGCAGCAGAACTTAAATTTCAAAACGAGCGTTCATTCTCCTATTTCACATTTGGACTTTGAGAGCTCAGATCATGGCGAGGTTTAAAGGGATTTTCAGAGGAAGTGTTGGGTAAGGATTCTTAACATGTTATTGATTAAATTCCACTAAGATCATTATTTCATTATTTAAATTAGTTTCCTATAGTTATATTAATAGTATGAAATTGTTTTGGTTAGATTCGAGTCGTTTGGAGTTGGAAAATCGAGGGAAAGGCCATCTAAATTATTGATTGAGCATAGCTTTAAGGTAAGTCACTTGTCTAGCCTTGTGTGGAGGAAAATTCCCCTTAGGATTTTTTATTTTGGTGATAATTTGTGATATGTGAAGGTCGTGTACGCAGGTGACGAGTGTGTACAAGGGCTAAATGTTGAAATTAAAATTTTTTCTACATAGTTTCCTTTTCATGCCTTAATTGAGTTACTTTAGCACGTTATAGTCATCATGTTTAGCCTAATTTCACATGTCTACTTGCCTTATCTCCTATTTGCAACTTGTATCACATGTTTAGTTGAATTACTTTTTTTTCTTGATTTCTGTATTCATTACTTAACTGTGGAAATCTTTACTTGAAATATCTTGTTGTTGAGTTTGGTATTGAATTGAAAGGCCGTGGTTCTTTTGAGGCAAGGTGTAAGTTGTGAAATATCATTTACTTAGTTGTTGTGTCTTGGTTTTCGTGTTATTGTCAAAGTGATTGAATGGTTGTTTTCACGAGGTTTCTGTCATGTTGTTGTTACTATTGCACGAGGTTTCTGTTGTGCCGTTGTGATTATTGATACGCATGCGGTGGTATAAGGTCTGGAATTGAAACGCAGTGAGATAAGATGGGCTTGATACGCGTGTCTAGT
Source organism: Nicotiana knightiana (assembly GCA_005239525.1). Lineage (NCBI taxonomy): Eukaryota > Viridiplantae > Streptophyta > Magnoliopsida > Solanales > Solanaceae > Nicotiana > Nicotiana knightiana. The sequence continues at coordinate 34,678 of ML381206.1, forward strand.
AGGGGAACTACTAGAAGCCATGCAGTGTGATAAGGTGGGCTAAATGTGGAACGCTATTTTGGGAAAATGATTTTCAAAACCAAAAATAAGGCTCCCTCGGTGATATAAGGAAAGACTGTGATTTTTTTTTCCTATTTTGGACTACGAGGCAGTACCTCGGGAGTGCCCCTGTTGATATTATTTATTTGTTGTATTGTTTAATTCTTGTTTTCCTTAACATGTAAAATTCGTGTTGTTATTTCCCATAAATTCTTTATTGTTCACTTCCATATCATTTTCATTATATTATTATATCTTTTGTATTGTTTCTTATTATCTCCAGTAGGGCCTTGACCTGGCCTCGTCACTACTCTACTAAGGATAGCCTTGGCACTTATTGGGTACCATTCTGGTGTACTCATACTACGGTTATGCACATTTTTTGTGCAGATCTAGGTACATCCTGTCAGCCTTGGTATTAGTGTGTTATGTTGCTTCTAGGAGACTTCAAGGTACACCTACCCGCGTCCATAGTCCTCGGAGTCCCCTTCTACCCTGTTTTCCTAATTTTTTTTATGTTTTTGATAGACAATTATGTATAGGATTGTTCAACATTGTATCTAGATCTTGTGACTTATATCTCACCAGATTTTGGGAAATTATACATATTGAGCTTATAGTCTATTGATGAAATTGATGAAGTTTTGAAATTTTAAGTTTTTATTTGATGCTTCAGCATATTGTTAGGCTTATCTAGTCTTAGAGACTAGGTGCCATCACGACATCCTACGGAGGGGATTTGGAGTCATGACAGGCTCGCTTTTACTCAGTGGCAGCAACCTCTTCGGCTTCGGAGTTCAAGGCTGCGTCCAAATTATTCACTCGTTCAGTACAGGCAGAATGCACAACATCTTGAACCTCGACCCATTTAGCCTTAGCTTCTTGAAATTGACATTTAGTTGTGAGGGTTCTTGGATGAGGTCCTCACTTACTGCTCACTTTGTTGCAATCGAGCATCTAACTCACTCGACTCAGCAGCTTTTGCTTCTAGCACCGGGAGGTGAGCAACAATTTGGTCCCTCCCGGGCAACAATTGATATCGCTCTGACATAATTCCTTCTTTATCAAGGATCAATCTCTGAAGGCCCTCAGAAGTGAGGAAGTTGTCTTGTAAAACATATATCAAGGTAAAAAAACTTTGTTATAACAGATGAATAAAAACAAACAGTGAGAGAACAAGTATGGTTTTGTTTTCGCATTGTCCATGGCATTATTCAACATACACTCCCATGAAATAGAGTGTATTTTCTTCTTATCTTTTTCTGAAGCCAGCGGCTTCATATAATTGGCAAGTTCCAGCGGCCTGAACAGCAGATGGCACTCATTTGAAATAGAAAGAGTGATTCTCCTCCTCCCTCGGGGATCTGGAGAAGGGGGTGAGTAGTTTCCAAATTCTCATGTTCAGTGTACGGAGGATGGGAGACATCCTCTTCTTGGGAACCTCCAACTGGTGGAGGAGATGCAATAGTTGTTGGTGATAAAGTCACCGTTGGTGTGGAGGGAGATGAAGATGAAGGTGTTGTAGGTTAAGAAGCAGCTGCGACAGAGGCAGTGTTGATTAATGGTTGCTCATCAACTAAGGGCAGAAGATGATCGGTGTCCGACCTCACAAGACCGGAAGCAACATTTGGGACTGGAAGCAACAACTGGGACTGGAAATGGAGAATCAACATTCTCCACTAAATACATTTCTCCATAGAGCGCTCGGAAATTGCCCTCGGTTGGGGTTCTAAACTATCTAGATTGAGCATTCTGTTGAGCTGATGAAGAATGTTTTCTCCTATGAAATAAAGCCTCTCCATCACTAGTTTCCCCGTCATCTTCAATAAAAACAGTTTTTGTGACTGGCTTAGGTGTGGCCTTCTTTATTTTCTTTTTTTTATCCCAGTTGAGGAAGAACACCGCCTATTTGGTTGTTTATTCTCTAGCCACTGAATCCGAGAGGAAGCACCAGCATTAAAGGCAGAACCGAGGGCACTGCTCTGAGTGAGAGCCCCTCACAGCCTCTCCGAGATCGGCCAAAACCTTCATTTTGGAGCAGGTAACAGAACCCTATGGGAGTCCTCAATAAAACAAAAAGGTATGGTTAGCAGGTTTTCTTATGTACATACAAAGGCAGGAAATAGATATAATCAGTTTATCGTGGTTCTTGGCCTTCCACCCCTATTTGAGAGCCAAGTCCTTCCACCGACGGGTCTCTGACACAGTAATGTCAAGAATCTTCTGAACCCGTTGGGAAAAGACAAAAATTTTAAAAATTTTATGGATTTTCAATATTTTTCTATCAAACTACTATAACTAACCAAAAAAACCAACTTAATGTACATGCAACATACATACAAACATATCCCCCACCCCACGCTTTAAGTTATGGCATGTCCCCATGACACATAATTAAAAAGCATAAGGTAGATAAAACTTCCTTGAATCTCTAGTCGAGGTCTGAGTCGAAGTCGAGCTCCATTCCACGCGCCCGAACTAGTGCACCCATACATGCAGACAGCTTTTTCTCATCCATTTTGGGGTACACCCCACACTTGTATTTTTCGCTAACAGCAGCCTTCTCTTTCACGCCTTTCACCTTTCACTCAAAACTTGCAGCTGGCTTCTCCTTTTTCACTCTAGTGGCTACATTCATCTCAAAAATCACCGTCTCCTCACCCACTCTAAGTATGAGTTTTCTATCATGTATATCCAGTATAGATCTACCCGTTGCTAAAAATATTCTTCCTAGGATGGGGGGGCCTCCTTCTTCTCCTCCATATTCACCACTATGAAATCTAAAATAAATACGAAGTTATCCACCCGCACCAAAAACATCTTGTACTATCCCCTCGGGTGTTATAGTCATTTGGTCTGTATGCTGCAAATATATTGGCATCTTCCTTATCCCTCCAATCTCCTTCTATAGTTTCCTGGAAATAGACAATGTCATTAGATTAATTGAGGCACCAGAGTCACATAAAGATTTATCAAAACTTCGAGTGCCTAAAGAGCGAGGTAATAGTAAAACTCCCTGGATCTCCACACTTTATTGGGAGTTTATTTTGTAAGATCGTACTGCAATTATCTGTGAGCTTGACCGCTAAGATCTTTTTTATATTCCTCTTCTTTGTAAGGATCTCCTTCAAGAACTTTGCATAAGCTGGCATTTGTGAGATAACATCAGTGAATGGCATGTTTACATTAACCTGTCTTAGCATGTCTAGAAATCTTTCAAACTGCTTGTCCAGCTTTTCTCTATAGAGCTTTTAAGGAAAAACTAGATCAGGCATGTGATTGCTCTCTTCTTAGTATCCTCCCTTCTAGAAGTTTCCTCCTTTTTATTTTTCTCAGCTCCCTTCTTACCTTTCTTATTCTCAGTCTTTTTCTCAGCTCCCTTCCCACTTTCTTTTTCAGGTACAACTTCTTTTAAAATTGGAATGGCATCCTTCAACACTTGTCCGCTTCTCAAGGTCACAACATTTACCATTTATTTGAGATTTTTTTAGTATCAACTAGCAGAGTACCTGGGATTCTCTCAGATAATACAGTTGCAATTTGTCCCACTTGTCTCTTCAAGTTACAAAAACCTGTCCCAAGTTCCTTGATAACTACACCAGGAGCATCTAACCTCTCATCTGTCTTGACAATGAAATATTTCATTAGGTCTTCTAACCCAGACTGAATTGGTTGTTGAGGCTGAAACTGCTACCTTTTCTTATTCACAAAACCAGGCACTCCTTTAAATCTGGAGTTATTTTGTTGCCATGAATTTGTTGTACCCCCAGGTGAACTCCATCACAAACTGGGGTGCTTCTTACCCATTTCATTGAAATTGTAATTCCCCACAACATTATCTTCCTCCATTGAAGCTTGACACTCGTGAGTAGGGTGTCCTCTTCCATATATATCACATGCTGCATGAGGCTCATTGTGTATTGAAGCTAAGGTCAGCTTCCTGATTTCTTTTGTCATGGCATCAAGCTGCACCAGAACAGATTTGTTAGTATCAACTTGGTGTACACCAGTTTCTTTTCTTCTTTCATCAATCTCCGAGGGCCACAGATTTTGCATCTTCAGATAACTCATCTAGAATAGTGACTATCTCATGTGGAATCTTTTTCATTAACGGATCTCCAGCTGCATTGCTCAATGTTCTGCGTGAGGTTGGTGTCAAACCATCCCAAAAGTCCTGGAGTTGCATCCAGAGTTCAATTCCGCTGTGTTGAGACTTTCTCACAATCTCTTTAAAACTCACCCATGCTTAAAACACAGTCTCAGTCTCATTCTGGAAAAATTTATGCACTTCTCTTCTAAACTTGCCTGTTTTAGCTGAGGAGAAATATTTAGCAAGAAAATTTGAGGTCATCTCCACCCATGTTCTAATTGATCCCTGGAGCAAGATTTGAAGCCAGTACTTTGCATCATCTTTCAGGGTGAAGGGGAATGCCCTTAAGTACACTGCATCTTGTGATACACCATTATATTGAAAGGTGTTCATGATCTCCTAGAAGTCCATTAGATTATTGTTTGGATCTTTGTTCATCTTTCCTATGAAGACAGTTTTTTTGGAGGGTTTGAAGAAACCCTTGCTTCAGCTCGAAATTATTGGTTGCAACTGGAGGTGGTTTCACACTTGATAAACCTAGGTTGTAAACCAGTCTAGCATAATCACCAAGTGGTCTCCCTTGGCCGCGAGCTACGTTTTTGAACTGGTCTGCACCCAAGGGCTGAATCTGAGCAATTCTTCGAACCCTCACCTCCTAATAAGAAATTTGTTTATCTCTAAGTGTTGCTTCTTCAGCATCTCTTGCAGCTTTCTCTATGAGTTGGGTTTCCTCTCTCGCAGTCAAATCAACATGATCCTCATCTCCCGTTATCTTTTCTTTGGTTAAGGATTGCCCAACCGTCTCTGTATTCTAAGGAATCTTTCTTTCCCTCCTCAACTGTCGCATATGTTTCTTGATTTCTGGTTCGTATGGTTGTAAATCCTTACCAGAAGATCAATCCATGCACCAATCTAACATGTAGCTTGCACACAGTCAAAGAACACCCAACGTAAAAAAAAAAGAAAACTAAAATAAAAAGAAAAATAAAAAATTCCAGAATTAGCACTACACTATTTCAAACACCAATGATTGCCAAAGCCCGGCAGTGGCGCCAAAATTTAACGATCGCACAACCGGCATATAAACTTGGGCTCACTAGTCGAATATAGTTTAGAAAATATCATATCCACAGGGATTAGATTTAAACATTATTTTTGTAGCTTTTAGTCTTATTGTTATTCAAGATGATCAACAATTTGGAGTTGTGTGAATTAAAACTAAAATTAACTAACAATCTAACTATTGGCTAATGACAATTTCAACAAGTGTAAGCAAGAAAAAATATATCAATAGGAGGAAAAAGGGGTTGATTGGATAGGTGCAAGATACTTGTTTGAGAATTAACTCTACTTACTTCACTATATGGTTCAAGTGAATCTCTCGAATTCACTTTATTATTAGTTCGAACGTTCAGTAGAAACTCCTCTCTCGATTAACTCTCAACCTCACAATATTAACTAAGTTAAGATCAGAGAAGATATGCAAGAATTTGTAGTGAGTTAATCTTTAGGAGAACCTCTTTCGATTATCCTCCTAACTAGGTCTAAGTATTAATTCAACTAGCCTCTTCCGATTACTAACAAAGAATTAATGAATTCAACCAACAAGATAACGAAAAACATCACAAATTATTCCTCTTTCGATTACATAAACATGTGAATATGTATGCAATAATAAAAAATACTCAAAACGATTAAATACATAAAACTAGAGTTAATATCCACAAACAATTCTCAAAACACCAAATCCATCAATCCCTAAGGAAGAATTACTTCATGGATATGGAGAATTCATCACAATTAAGTTTAAGTCAAAGGAAAACGAAAAGCATCCAAACTGTTGTCTTGAGTGAGGGTGAATGGTGAAATCCTTGTGCTCTTGCGTCTCCCTCTTCTCCTTAGCTTCCTTAGGTCTAAATTATGTCAAGAGTCTTAAAAATAACATTTTTCCATGTATATATACCAAGTAAGGTCAGGCCCAAACAAATACCTTCTCCTACGTAAAATAGGATACTTTTCTGGAGTTGGACGTGCGCGGTGGCGCACCAGGAAGTATGCCCTCGCACTTTTCACACTGTTCTGCCCCATATGCGCGGCCAGTGCACGGACGTGCACTTTTACCCTATTATGTTGGGACTTTGAAACAATATAAAACATGAAAGTTGTATCCCTTTGAATTATCTTTCCGACAATATATTGTTCATCCCAAATTGATCTCTGAGCGAAAGATTATGTGCATTTTACTGGACATCATGCAATCTGCCTACTCGATCCTTCATTAGTTCTAAACTAACATCCGTTGATCCCCGAACACGATACCGGCTTAATTCCCTGACATTTTACTCAGACTTCAAATCTCCAAATCACTTTAATTCATTCCATAACATCTACATAGCTCGGAATCACTCATACAATGCATAAAACACAAAATTAGTGCAAAACACTAGCGATTAAAGCTCAAACTCAACTAAAGTGCAGTAAATTAGAATGTAATAATCGACTAAAACATGAGATTATATCCTAACATAAACTCCCCACACTTAAACCATTGCTCGTCCTCGTGAAATCAAATAATACTTTATATAGGCACAACCTTACTAAGCAACTCTCCTAACTCATCACACCAAGAATATTTAAAATAGACTAAGCACAATAGTGTAACATCTTCACCTCAAGAATTGAATCACAAGCACCACGCATTATTCACAACTTACTCACTTACTCTAACATAAAGATCAAGAATTACCTTTCCTTCATTAATACAGTGCCCTCACACAACAAAAGAGAGTAGTTCCACAAACAATAAAATTCAAGAATAATTAGGAAATCAAGATAGAAAGAATTCACTCACTCTCGGAAACGACATTCATGTGCCACAAAAAATGCACCATAGGGTTGCACATAGTGCACTATTCTACCAGTTGAGCTCATTCAGCCAAGGATCAAGTAGGACTTTTAACTAGTTGTAATGTAGGATGCGGGATGGGTAGGATACATTTTGATATAAGAGTGACTACACCTCCCTAAGAACTTTAATACATACACTTTAACATTCAAAACACCACACTTATGTCAAACCATACTCCACCTTGACATCAACATGCATTAACTCCCCAAATTATTTAAGCACCATTACATCAAGAGTTATCACTTATCAATGAATCTCGTTCACAACAATACAACTATTTTATTTCTTGTTAAATTCAAGTGGCTCTTAGTTCTTCAAAACAAAAGTGCACATTTCTCATGATTTCATTGGTTCCACTCAAAATCCAAACCAACAACCCCACACTTCAACTTTTAAAAAGTTCATACAATTTCAAGTGCTCACGAGAGGTAAATGGTTCAAATAGGTTGTCAATTCAAACAATTGGGTAAGGCTTGTAATGTGGTTACCAAAGAAACAGGATTATAGGTGCAAAGGGGTTAACTAAGATACATAACAATTAGGTCGGTACAACACATATATCTGGTTCAACAACGGAACGCCTATATCACTTCCAAGACTGACTAAACTACTATTTTGCTTTGCAAACACACGGGGCAAGTTCTAGATATCAAATGCAATGCACAGAATAACACAAAAATCTCACACACACATGGCACATGAATCATTCAGGATTGGCCTCATCAAGACACTCTAGTCAAAGCAGTTAAGCAACGTTAAGATCATACAACTTTGTGCTTACACATGAGTCAAGAATTGAGCCTAAGTGTCACAACTAAAGCACTTACTATTCTCAAGGCATAACAAAGTCAAGAGGCATTTTGCTTTCATTACAAGCCATAGCACAAGGTTTCCTACATCTAACAAAAATAAAAACTAATTACACCCAGTTCAAACAAAACCCTTGGAAAAGAACCGCAACACAAAGAAAATCAAGGGGGAATTGATATACTACCTACAAAAGAAGATCTTTTTTTTGTCGTTTTACTTCGACTTTAATCACTCAAAAACCCGTTGAATGATATCCATCGTCGGGAAAAATAAAAAAATTTAACTTTTTATATTCTTTTCAATTTTTCTCTATCAAACTACTACAACTAACCCAAAAAAAAAAACTTAATATACATACAACATACATACAAACATATCCCTCATCCCACTATATAAGTTATGGCATGTCCCCATGACACACAATTAAAAAGCATAAGGTAGAGAAAACTTCCCGGAATCTCTAGTCGAGGTCTGAGCCGAAGTCGAGCTCCATTCCACGCGCCCGAACTAGTGCAAACATCCATGCAGACAGCTTCTTCTCAGCATTCTTGGGGTACACCCCACACTTGTCTTTTTCGCTAACAGCAGCCTTCTCTTTCACGCCTTTTGCCTTCCACTCAACACTTACAGCTATCTTCTCTTTTTTCACTCAAGTTGCTACATTCATCTCAAAAGTCATCATCTCCTCACCCACTCTAAGTATGAGTTTTCTGTCATGTATATCCAGTATAGCTCTACCCGTTGCTAAAAATGTTCTTCCTAGGATGAGGGGGGCCTCATTTTTCTCCTCCATATTCACCACTATGAAATCTACAAGAAATACGAAGTTATCCACCCGCACTAAATCATCTTGTACTATCCCCTCTGGTGTTATAATCTTTTGGTCTGTCAGCTGCAAATATATTGGCATCGTCCTTATCTCTCCAATTTCCTTTTATAGTTTCCTTGAAATAGACAATGTCATTAGATTAATTGAGGCACCAGAGTCACATAAAGATTTATCAAAATTTAGAGTGCCTAAAGATCACGGTATAATAAAACTCCCTGGATCTCCACACTTCTGTGGGAGTTTATTTTGTAAGATCGCGCTTCAATGCTCTGTGAGCTTGACCACTGAGTTCTCTTCTATCTTCCTATTCTTTGTTAGGATCTCCTTCAAGAACTTTGCATAAGATGGAATTTGTGAGAGAACACCAATGAATGGCATGTTTACATTAACCTGTCTTAGCATGTCTAGAAATCTTTCAAACTGCTTGTCCAGCTTTTCTCTAAAGAGCTTTTGAGGAAAAGATAGAGCAGGCATGTACTTGCTCTTTTCATTAGTGTCTTTCCTTCTTGAATTTTCCTCCTTTTTCTTTTTCTCAGCTCCCTTCTTGCCTTTCTTCTTCTCAGTCTTTTTATCATCATCTTTAATTTTCAGCTCCTACCCACTTTCTTTTTCAAGCACATCTTCTTTTCGAATTGGAGTGGGATCATTCAACACTTGTCCACTTCTCAACATCACATCATTTACCATTTCTTTGGGATTTTTTTTAGTATCAGCTGGCAGAGTACCTGGGATTCTCTCAAATAATACTGTTGCAATTTGTCCTATTTGTCTCTCCAAGTTACGCAAACATGTCCCAAGTTCCTTCATAGTTGCACCATGAGCATCTAACCTCTCATCTGTCTTGATAATGAATGATTTCATTAGGTCTTCTAACCTAGACTGAATTAGCTGTTGAGGCTACCTTTTCTTATTCACAAAACCAGGAGCTCCTTGAAATCTGGAGTTATTTTGTTTCTATGAATTTGTTGTACCCCCAGGTGAACTCCATCACAAACTGGGGTGCTTCTGACTTATTTCATTGAAATTGTAATTCCCTACAACATTATCTTCCTCTATATAAGCTTGCCACTCACGAGTAGAGTGTCCTCTTCCACATATATCACATGTTTCATGAGGCTCATTGTGTATTGAAGCTAAGGTCAGCTTCTTGATTTCTTTTGCCATGGCATGTTATACCTGCACAGATGTATTAGTATCAACTTGGTGAACAATAGTTGATCTTCTTCTTTTAGAAATCTCTGAGGGCCACTGATTTGCATCTTCAGATAACTCATTTAGAATAGTGACTATCTCCTCTGGAGTCTTCTTCATTAAAAGACCTCCAACTGCATTGCTCAATGTTTTGCGTGAGGTCGGTGTCAAACCATCCCAAAAGTCCTAGAGTTGCATCCAGATTTCAATTCCGATGTGTTGACACTTCCGCACAATTTCTTTAAACCTCTCTCATGCTTGAAACACAGTCTCAGTCTCATTCTGGCAGAAGTTATGGATTTCTCTTCTAAACTTGCCTGTTTTAGCTGAGGAGAAATATTTAGCTAGAAATTTTGAGGTCATCTCCTCCCATTTTCTAATTGATCCCTGGAGCAAGCTTTGAAACCAGTGCTTTGCATCATCTTTCAGAGTGAAGGGGAATGTCGTTAAGTACACTGCATCTTGTGACATACCATTGTATTGAAAGGTGTTCATGATCTCCTCGGAGTACATTAGATGATTTTTTGGATCTTCGTTCATCTTTCCTCTGAAGACACAGTTATTTTAAAGGGTTTGAAGCAACCCTTGCTTCAGCTCAAAATTATTGGTTGCAACTGGCGATGGTCTCACACTTGATAAACCTTGGTTGTAGACCGGTCTAGCATAATCACCAAGTGGTCTCCCTTGGTTGGGAGCTATATTTCCGAACTGGTCTGACCCAAGGGCTGATTCTTAGCCATTCTTCGAGCCTCTCCTCCTCAAAAGAAATTTGTTCATCTCTAAGTGCTACTTTTTCAGCATCTCTTGCAGCTTTCTCTATGAGTTGGGTTGCCTCTCTCGTAACCAAATCAACATGATCCTCATCTCCCGCCATCTTTTCTTTAATTGAGGATTTCCCAACCGTCTTTGTATTCTCAGGAAGCGTTCTTTCCCTCCTCAACTGTCACAGATGTTTCTCGATTTCTGGTTTGTACAGTTGTAATTCCTTACTAGAAGATCGAGTCATGCACTAATCTAACCTATAGACTTGGCACAGTCAAAGAACACCCAAATCTAAAAAGACAAAACTACAATAAAAATAAAAATAAAAAAATGCTGAATTATCAATACAAACTATTTCAAACACCAATGATTTCCATCCCCGGCAATGGTGCCAAAATTTTACGTGCGCAAAACTGGCGTATTAATTAAAGGTGTTGAACGGACGGGCTGGGACGGCTTGTACACAAAAAAAACCAACCTGTCTGTTAATGTTCTGGGTTGGTTAGGGAGCTGGGGTAACGGGATGGTAGCGGGTTGTATATTTTCGGGGGGGGGGTTTGTGCCCGTCCGGGTTCGGGCTTAACAAGTTCAGACCGCGCCGGGCTTTTTTTATTTTTTTAATTAAATTTTGTTTTCTTATACAATGTTATTGATACTAAAAGTTTTTGTAAACTTTTAACGCTTAGAATCAAATTTTAGGTTTAAACTTAAAAGTTTTAAATTTGAAATTTCAATTTTAAAATTTTAAAATTGAAATTTGAAAGTAAGTGGCTACAAAAAATTATTTAATAAGACTAATAGGCAACATGTAAGGATCAAGCTCCGAAGGCTTTCATTTGATATTTTTATTGAATAATATATAATACTTCAAATTAATTTGCAAGTTCTTTTTTGATTTATTAATTTTTGAACTTGCAAATTAAAAGTTTACTGTCACGCCCCGAACTTGGGGGGCAAGACCGGCACCCGGTGCCTTACCTATCCTTGCGCACCAACTTGCGACTAAGGAATTCTGAGCATATAATGTCATACTTTGGCCATGGGCCACATCACAAGACAATTGCGATTACTAACTAAATCTCATTATAAAGCTGGGCCGACAAGGCCATCATAACTACTACAGCTGACAAATCAACAAAATGTACATAAAAGGCCTACAAGCCCAACATACAACATTAACTGACAGGATATGTCTACAAGCCTCTACTGATGGATATACTATGATCGGAACAGGACCCCAACCTACTCATAACATATATACATATATACAAAGATGTATGTAAAGCTCTAGACCCGGCAACTCCGAAGGGTATGGAGCTTACTGATCAAGCTGAACTTAGGCAATATCTAATGAGGAGGTCTACTCATTTGTCTGTCTGAACCTGCACGCATGAAATTCAGCGCCCATAGAAAAGAGACGTCAGTACGAAATAATGTATCGAGTATGTAAGGCAATATACTGACAGTTGAAACCGACCTGACAGTATAATAACTGAAAGCAACTGGGAGTCAAAGATGACCTGAAGATATGCTTACCTGCTGATACTGACTCCACTCTCTCAATATAGCAAGTAAAATAGTTGTCCGGCCTTATAAGACATATATATATATATATATATATAACTGCTCTGTCGTAGTAGGCTCTCTCATAGGTGCTCGGCCATACTAGGCTCTGTATCTCGACCAACTGGGCTCGCTCATAGGCGCTTGTTATCAAACTCGTGTAATTACGAGATCATGCAAAATGAAGGAAGATATTAGCTTTAACATACCTGGAGTAGGGAAAAATCCGTGTGATATTCTTGAGAAGGATTACATCGTACTTCCTTAGAATCGAAAAATCTCGTTGCTAGTATAATATGGAGTAACTATCGTCCTTGGCTTTGTATTCTGCATAAATTGTTTGCCGAATGAACTTTGTCATTTATTCAAAGAGCTCTTTTCATTTGTCTCACCCACTTACGTATTGGATTCTTGATACTTATTCAAGATAAGATTTCTCTGCATTTTGTATAATCCACTTACATAAAGAATGTTGTATGATTCACATTCGAGACTTAAAGCTAAGAAAATCTTGCTAAATTTCCTAATAAGGAGACACCTTGCCATGTCTCTTATGAGTCATGTAATTGCTTTTATTTCCAAATTCAAGGGCTACCACATTTTTGTGGTCCAAACCTTATCCAAAATTACCTTAATTAACCAGTAATCTCATGATTAATTTGATAATCTCCCACTATCTAATAATTAACCAATTACCCACATAATTAAGAATTATTCCAAATTACTTAAGATACTACTCATTTTTAATACTCTTTGTACACCTTACTATTAAGTCATGTGGTACCTTGTATGGTACTAGTCCATAAATATGGGGTATTATAGCTTGGACCATATTTTATCCCCAAATTGCCAAACTTCGACGGAACTCATTTTCTTTGATTTACTTACCCTCTCACTTTCGCGAATTAACTTATCAATTGTTTGAAATAACATAATACTTATAATCCCAAAATAATATCATTCCCAAACTTACGTGATTAACTTAAGACGAAACTTTAACGTACAAAAACATGGGGTGTAACATCATTCCCCCCTTTGGAACATTCGTCCTTGAATGTTGACTGATGCACTTATCATTTTTATGACTTATGCCTTTTGAATATTTTATTACTCTCCTTTCCATCTAGGGAACCGTTCTGTGAATAATTCCAAAGGTCAGGGCATTCCCCCCTTTAGGCCTCTTTCTCACACCATGACTTATGGTCAAAATCCTTCCAATCTCGTAACTGTTTTTACCTTCTATCATGCAGCCTGTACGACTTTGACCTTGTAAGTGCTCCTATGCGACTCTTCTCCCCTTTTTCCTCCAACTTTTGGCCAATATCTATGCCTCACTTTGTAAATATATACATAGCTTGACAAGATGTCCCTCTGGGCATCTATAGGTATACTGAAGTTCTTCGCTCGGTGCTTTGTTGAACTTACGGATATTGTTATACCTTATTTCATAGATCTGTTTATCCATCTTTACTACCATAACTCTTAATTTGATTTATCATTACTGAGGTCTGCTACAAATCTCAAGCTTACTCTCGTTGCTTATCTTATATGTATAAATCTATGTCCTTTACTGCTCCCTCATTACTGTTCAACTTAAGAATGATGGCCTAATCTCATCTCATACTTTGTGACTTTTTCTATCCATTGTTGATTCACCTTACGTGGGTAAATTAATCCCGTACAATTCATGAATCCCTTTCTTCAAATCATTACTTAATCGAAGGCCCAAACATCATCCTTTATCTACCACAATTACACCCTTATTCTACTATCAGGGCGGCATTCTCTCTCTTTTAAATGCTACTTATGATGAGTAACTCCTTTGAGTTTATTCAGGTTATACTGAGCTTTCTAGAACTTCAAGAAATCATCATCTCTCTTGTTTTCACGGGCTTAATCTCGAGAACTTATCCGTTTCTCGTCACCTTCTCACTCGCCCTTTCTTGTCCTTATTCCTGACTTCCTAAAATCTTGTCGTTTTACCATACTTTAGCTTGCGTCCTGCATATATCTATTTATACTACTTGCAACCTTCCTTCAACTTGCTTTCATCATAGATTTCCTTATGTAATTATGGAACATCAAGCGAGACATCACATCGTATCTAACTCTTCTTTACTCTCTTAATTAGCCTCCTCGATACCTAGAAACCATAGGTTGTAAGATATGCTACTGACCACGCTGCTATCAATACTGGAATCCCAGCGCTTCTAGCCTTCTATCAGAAGTATGGACTATTCACAACCTTCTGCATTTGAATATCTTGTACATTGTTCACCTTTTCCTTACCTACCTTAAAATATTGCCTCACATTCTTCTATCTCTTTTATAACCTCCCTTCCACATAGGTATAATTTACCTCCACAACCTAAAGCTATATTATAATACTTGCACCTTTGGTGCATACACAATCCGGTGGGAGCTTCATACTGACTTCTTATGAGGTTGTTACTCTTCAGTTGGCTCCATCATAGAGCCGTTATAAAATATGGCTACTTTACCGTCTCTCTTATACCTCTGCTATTTAAGAGTGATCCTGAGGTCTATAATTCTCTAGGTCCACTCCTATTTTACTTAGTCGATGTAACTCTTTAGTTTCCTCTTCATTTTGTTCAGCCTTTACGTAGGCTTAAGCTATCTTTCGATCTGAGGCTCCTGGTATTAGTTATTACTTTATCCTTTCATGGGTGCTGAGGGATATCCATGATACAATCCTCTAACAATTGAATCCTTCATCTATGACTTGGACTCAGTTCTTTATTTTAACATATACCATAATCTTCTACGGTTGTATATGTTGCAGGTATAAAACTCCAAACTCTTATGTGCATTCATAATGTCACCAACTCGGGATCATTGATCGAATAATTCCTTTCGTTCCTTCTTAGCTTTCTTTAACGTAAGTTATTACTTTTCATGGTCCTTCTACCCTCTTGTTATGTGCATACTTAGCTTATCTTAGTTCCTACGCATGCCAGAGTTTTGGTGTACTTAACTGCATTGCTCAATGTTCTGCGTGAGGTCGGTGTCAAACCATCCCATAAGTCCTAGAGTTGCATCCAGAGTTAAATTTCGATGTGTTGATACTTTCGCACAATTTCTTTAAACCTCTCTCATGCTTGAAACACAGTCTCAGTCTCATTCTGGTAGAATTTATGGATTTCTCTTCTAAGCTTGCCCGTTTTAGCTGAGGAGAAATATTTAGCTAGAAACTTTGAGGTCATCTCCTCCCATTTTCTAATTGATCCCTGGATCAAGCTTTGAAACCAGTGCTTTGCATCATCTTTCAGAGTGAAGGGAAATGCCCTTAAGTACACTGCATCTTGTGACATACCATTGTATTGAAAGGTGTTCATGATCTCCTCGGAGTACATTAGATGATTGTTTGGATCATCGTTCATCTTTCCTCTGAAGACACAGTTGTTTTAAAGGGTTTGAAGCAACCCTTGCTTCAGCTCAAGATTATTGGTTGCAACTGGTGTTGGTCTCACACTTGATAAACCTTGGTTGTAGACCGGTCTAGCATAATCACCAAGTGGTGTCCCTTGGTCGGGAGCTACATTTCCGAACTGGTCTGCACCCAAGGGCTGATTCTTAGCCATTCTCCGAGCCCTCTCCTCCTCAAAAGCAATTTGTTCATCTCTAAGTGCTACTTTTCAGCATCTCTTGCAGCTTTCTCTATGAGTTGGGTTGCCTCTCTCGTAACCAAATCAACATGATCCTTATCTCCCGCCATATTTTCTTTAATTGAGAATTGCCCAACCGTCTCTGTATTCTCAGGAAGCGTTCTTTCCCTCCTCAAATGTCACAGATGTTTCTCGATTTCTGGTTCGTATGGTTGTAATTCCTTACTAGAAGATCGAGTCATGCACTAATCTAACCTATAGACTGGACTCAGTCAAAGAACACCCAAATGTAAAAAGAGAAAAATAAAATAAAAATAAAAATAAAAAATTCCTGAATTATCACTACAAACTATTTCAAACACCAATGATTGCTCATCCCCGGCAATGGTGCCAAAATTTGACGCGCGCAAAACCGGCGTATAAACTAAAGGTGTTGAACGGGTGGGCTGGGACGGGCTGTACACAAAAAAAAAAAAACAACCCGTCCATTAACGTCCCGGGTTGGTTAGGGAGCTGGGGTAACGAGATGGTAGCAGGTTGTATATTTTCTGGGGGTTTTTGTGCCCGTCCAGGTTCGAGCTTAACAAGTTCGGACCGGGCCGGGCTTTTTTTGTGTTTTTAATTAAATTTTGTTTTTCTTATTCAATGTTATTGATACTTAAGTGTTTGTAAACTTTTAAGGCTTAGAACCAAAATGAATATTAAACTTTAAAGTTTTAAATTTTAAATTTGAATTTTTAAATTTTTAAATTGAAATTTGAAAGTAAGTGGCTACAAAATATTATTTAATAAGACTAATAGGCAATATGTAAGGATCAAGCTCCGAAGGCTTTCATTTGATATTTTTATTGAATAATATATAATACTTCAAATTAATTTGCAATTTCTTGATTTATTAATTTTTGAACTTGCAAATTAAGAGTTTACTGTCACGCCCCGAACTTGGGAGGCAAGACCGGCACCCGGTGCCTTACCTATCCTTGCGTACCAACTTGCAACTAAGCGATTCTGAGCATATAATGTCATACTTTGGCCATGGGCCACATCACAAGACAATTGCGATTACTGACTAAATCTAATTATAAAGCTAGGCCGACAAGGCCGTCATAACTACCACAGCTGACAGGATATGTCTACAAGCCTCTACTGATGGATATACTATGATCGGAATAGGGCCCCGACCTACTCATAATATATGTACATATATACAAAGATGTACATAAAGATCTAGACTCGGCAACTCCGAAAGATATGGAGCTTACCAATCAAGCTGAACTCGGGCAACGTCTAATGAGGAGGTCTACCTGTTTGTCTGTCTGAACCTGCACGCATGAAATATAGCGCCCCCAGAAAAGGGACGTCAGTACAAAATAATGTACCGAGTATGTAAGGCAATATACTGAAAGTTGAAACCGAACTGATAATACAATAACTGGAACTAACTGGCAGTCAAAGATGGCCTGAAGATATGCTTACTTGCTGATACTGACTCCACTCTCTCAATATAGTAAGTAAAATAGTTGCCCGACCTTATAAGACTCAGTATATATATATATATATATATATATATATATATATATATATATATATATATATATATATATATATATATATATATATATATATATATATATATATATATATATATATATATATATATAATTGCTCTGTTGTAGTAGGCTCTCCCATAGGCGCTCGGCCATACTTGGCTCTGTATCTCGACCAACTGGGCTCGCTCATAGGCGTTCGGCCATAGTAGGCTCGGTATATAACTTACCATCTGATCAGAGGTTGCCAAATAGGGGACTGCCCATCGATTATAGCTCGATGGTAATGAAAATACTGTAATATTGTATATATAGACTCTCTGCTCTCTTGACTGGAAAAAAGAAATATTCAAATGAAAATGAAGTCCCGATAAATATAATATTGTAACTTATAAAACTAGAAAAATATACGCAAATTCCGAGATATGAAGTTTTCTTTATGCCTCGTTATCAAACTCGTGTAATTACGAGATCATGCAAAATGAATGAAGAGCTTAGCCTTAACATACCTGGAGTAGGAAAAAATTCGTGTGATATTCTTGAGAAGGATTACACCGTACTCACTTAGAATCGAAAAATTTCATTGCTAGTATAATATGGAGTAACTATCGTCCTTGGTTTTCTATTCTGCATAAATTGTTTGTCGAATGAACTTTGGCATTTATTCAACATAAGAGCTCTTTACATTTGTCTGACCCATCCTCTATTGGATTCTTGATGCTTATTCAAGATAAGATTTCTTCGCATTTTGGCATTTTGTATAACCCACTTACATAAAGAATGTTGTATGATTCACTTTCAAGGCTTAAAACTAAGAAAATATTGCTAAAATCCCCTATCTCTATAAATATAAAGGAATTATTCCATTATTCCTCACTAATAATAGTGGAATCAATGGCGCAGAGTCAAAAAGAATGAAGACTATTAATAAACCAATCCAGACTTTCAATGATCCGCTCTTCTCTCTTCGTGATCGAAGCTGACCCCAGAAGTTGGGTATTCCTTCTTAAGAGGACACTGACCCTCCCGATCTTGGAAGTCGGGGGCTCTCCCATGCTGCAAACAGTCAAATCTGAACTGAACCCTGTCGCACCCCTAAACCTTGAGGATCACTCGACCCCGACCGGTCAATCTCATGTCATTTCTATCTCGTGCGCGAAGGGTTGCCCTTCCACACGGGACTCCCGGATCACTATGGCCGACTTTCGTCTTTGTTCAACCAGTGATCTCATAGTCAGGCAGGCTTATACCATTACGCTTTTCGGGAGAAATAAATTTGGTCATCCTTTGGCCGGCCGGCTTGTTGCAACCTTCGCATTTCCTGCTCAGATCCCAAGTCTCCAAGTGGGCCCTTTTGGACACCCACGACCTTGATGCAGGCATCAGAGGCTTGTGGGAAAACTTAGATATATTACTATCACTAGACCTGACATTACCTATGCTGTGGGGTTGGTAAGCCAGTATATGCATGCTCCTTGTCAAGCACTCCAAAGAAATTAGAAGGGCCTATGATAGCGTATGATTATTCTCCATTTGTTCCATGATCTATGGGTCTACTGGAGCTACCCACTTTGATCAATTAGCCAAGATTTTGACCGGATACGAATTCACTGGTGCTCGATCTAAGTAGTCAGGGAGCTAGACGAAGATTGACGAGTTATCTGCTTTGTGATTTGCAAACGGGTTTACCGTCATCCCTGAACACTTTGGCTGGAGTTTCAGAGGAAGGTACCAGTTCATATTTGGTTACCCGAAGCTCATGTAGAGGCACCTACGGCAGGATCCGTCATCTTGGCAGGAATTGCTTTAAAATTAGGAACCTACGGGTTTTACGGCTTATCACCGACAGTCTGTTCAGGGTTCCAAACTCAACGATGGAAACTAAACACGAGGGTTGCGTTCGTTGTGGGACTTAACCAAAGGCCCTTCTTATTTGAATTTGACTCTGCTGGAACTGGCTGGCTTCTGTTTTTGATGGTGCTACTCTATGGAATCTTGTTCTTACTGCCTTCCTAAAGAGCTATGCAACGTCACAGATAGGAGAGGAAGGTATCTGTAATTGAATAACTATAAGCCAACCCTTCTAGATGTTTCGACGCTTGATTCTCGAATAGGAAATGTCCTAATAAGGAGACACCTTTCCATGTCGCTTATGATTCATGTAATGGCTTTTATTGCCAAATTCAAGTTCTGCCACATTTTTGTGGTCCAAGACTTATCCAAAATCACCCTTAATTGACCACTAATCTCACGGTTAATTTGATAATCTCCCACTATCCAATAATTAACCAATTATCCACATAATTAAAAATTATTCCAAATTACTTAAAATACTATTCACTTTTAATACTCTTTGTACACCTTACTATTATAGTCATGTGGCGCCTTGTGATAACTTGGATTTTTGCCTCGTTTTTCGTTCCTTTATACATGAATTTTGGATATAATGGTACACAAAGTGGCTCCGAAAGCTTATACGTTGTGCTTGTTGCAGGATTGAACCAGAAATGAAGACACTCAGTCTAAAATATGCTCAAAACAGGAGTGAATCCGGCACAAGGATCAAACACAACAAAGATGATCAAGCCAAAAAAGCCACCGCGGCCGCGGTCCTCATTTCGCGGTCCGCAATGGAATTCCAGTGAGGTCAAAAGTTAGGAAAATACCCACCGCGGCCGCGGTATTCATTTCGCGGACCGTGGTGGCATTCCAGTGAGGTTGAACACAATGCAGGTATCCACCGCGACCGCGGTCCTCATTTCGCGGTCCGCGGTGGCATTCCAGTGAGCTTGGGAAATAATACAAGTCTCCACCGTGGCCGCGGTCCTCATTTCGCGGTCCGCGGTGGCATTCTAGTGAGCTCGGGAAATGATACAAGTATCCACCGCGGCCGCGGTCCTCATTTCGTGGTCCGCGGTCGAACCTTACCAGAAGATCAGCAGCTCAACGGCCTCATTGTCTTCGCGGACCGCGGTCGTGTTTTCGTGGTCCGCAGTGGTCCCGCAGGGGCATTTTTGTCCGAAAATTTGGCAGACTATAAATAGACTATTTTGTAATTTCTTTACATATCTTGTAATTTCTGAAGTAGAGAGCACGTGAATATTTTAGGGTTTTTATCTCTTTAGCTTTGTTCTTGCGTTTTTAACATTGAAAACTTCAATTTCATTATTAGGAATCAATTAAATGGGTTATTCTTCTTCTCTATCATTGTTTTCATCTTTGATTATGAGGAGCTAGATCCATTAGCTAGGGTTGTGGCTCAACCCTAGTGTGGGTATGTAATGGGTTTTTGAAATTAAGGTTGGGAAATTAATGGGTGTTGGCTATTTAGGCTAGTTCAAGGTTTTTATTGCTATAATTAGTGGTTGCAAANTGAAATTAAGGTTGGGAAATTAATGGGTGTTGGCTATTTAGGCTAGTTCAAGGTTTTTATTGCTATAATTAGTGGTTTCAATTACTAATTAACCTTTTCATGACTTGTGTGTTTCTTGAGAAAGAAGACTTGAGTCTAGAAATTAGCCAAATAGGAAATTAGGGCATTATCAAGAGATTGGTAGTCCCAATCAACGGGGTTGAACCAAGAAATGGCCAAACCCTACTTGAGCCCTAATTAACGGGTTAAACCTCGAGAGAGTAACACCATACCTAATCATGTATTGCTTGATTAATTGGCACCCAATTGGCCTCGAGAGGGGAAATTAGGGTAAAATCACTCAAACTACCGAGAGGTATAGAGTGAGCACCTTCGTGCATTGGTTATAGTTGTATCCCTAGCCAATTCCCCGACCTTAGAATTGAACCCCGTTGTGTATCCACCTAGGCGACAATCATGACCCTAGTGCCTTTATTAATATCAGAAAACAACAACAACAAAAACAAAGTTAGTCATTAATTAGCTTACAAAAAATAGAATACACTTAGCATAGTTCAACACCAACAAATGATTAGAAGTGCAATTAGAAACACTCAACCCTTTTAGATCACTTATACACTCACTCCCATTATAGGCTCCCTATGGATTCGATCCCGACCATTCGGGTAAAAGCTACACGATCCTTTCCTTCATACTTATATAGTAGTGTGGGTGAGGCGTGATCACTTTTTGGCGCCGCTCCCGGGGAGCTTTAACGGTGTGACTATATTTGTGACTAGAAGCGTAGTGTGTTTTTCTTTCCTTCTATTTTTAACTTCCTTGTTTTGTTTACTTAGGTACAATGGCTGATCCGCTAAGAAATGTGATTCCGGGGAGGAGGTTTATGACAATAAAGAAGATGAAATTAATCAAATTCCTCCACAAAGAAGAGGCCGACAGGCCAATATATTGGATGATGTCCCAGACCCTCCCCCACCTCCAGCTCCTAGAGTTGCTCCTCGGGTCCTTCCAAACGAGGGGTACGCTAGTGCAATAGTCCCACTAAGGATTTGAGCGGGGAACTTCCAAATCACAAATGTTATGCTCACTCTCCTAGATCAAAGAGGATATTTCACCGGAGCCTCCCACCAGAATGTCTATAAGCATCTCAAAGGCTTTGTTGATACATGTTGGGGAATAAGCAAACTAATGTGTCTGAGAACGCATTACGGTTACGGTTGTTTCCGTTCTCACTTAGGGGAAAGGCATTGGATTGTCTTGTGCGTCTCCCAAACCATTCTATATCCACTTGGGACGAGCTCGCGGATAAATTTATTGCAAAGTTCTTTTCTCCAAGCCACATGGCGACCCTTCGAGATGAGATTTTGGCATTCAAACAAGAGCTAAACGATCCACTACATGAAATATGGGAACGCTATAGAACCATGGTCAAGGATTGTCCGAATAATAACATGATCGAGGCTATGATACAACAAACATTATACTGGGGAATCAACACGGTAAATCAATGTGTGGTCAACCAATTGGCCGGTGGTAATTTTATGAAGTTGACATACCCGGAGGCATGTGAGATTCTTGATGAAATGGCCGACACATATTCGGCTTGGCAAAGTAGAGCAAATGTTCCTCAAGGGGAAACCGGTGTGAATAGTCTCCACAAGGAACTCCAAGAACAAGGGAAAGCAATTTCCGAGCTCACAACAACCATGAACCAACTTGCTAAAGCCCAACTCCAACAATTGCAATGGCCGGAGCAAGTAAATGCTATGGAAGGAGTGCATATGCAAGGAAACAAAAGGAGACCTCGGGGGAATGTTAGTCAAAACCACGGTGATCAAGGTGATCAAGGGCGGAGTGGTCATGAACAAGATGAAAGTCATAATGACCAAGATGAGGATGTTATGTATGCAAACAACTACCAAGGGCAAGGTAATACTCAAAACTGGGGGAACCAAAGGCCACGAAACTGGAACAATAACAATGCTAGGAATTGGAGCAATACCAATGATCGTCAATGGAACAACAATAATGACCGACAATGGGGGAACAACAATGAAGGGAATTGGAATGGAAGAAATAACAACAATAATTGGGGAGGCGAAGGTAGTCGGGGGTCGGGTTTTCAAAGGCCCCCGATGTACCAACAACCAAGTAACCCCCCTTCATATCAATCTCATGGGAAAATTTCTTCAAGCTCATAAATGGGCCGAATAGAAAACATGTTCAAACACATGATGGAGAGAAATGCAGAATCCAATGCCCAAATATCCTCTCACACTACTTCTATCCGAAATCTTGAAATACAAATGGGCCAGATTTCACATGCCTTAAAACACACCCGAAGGGTGCACTACCGAGTGATACAGTAGTGAACCCCAAGGGTGGGAACAACAACAACACCGGTCATGTCATGGCGGTAACTACTCGGAGTGGAAAAGGTGGTGAAGCAAGTACTTCGGGGCCAAAGAAAGTTGTTGTTGATGATGAAGTTGTACCCCAAGATGAGTTACCAGTTGATTTGGAACAAGCAATGGATGATCCAATTGAAGGTGAGGTAAGAATTGACATTCATGGCAATGGGGAAGATTTAGGTAGAAATGTGAACTCGTCTAGGGAGCACATAATTGACATGTCGGAACTAGTGGCCCTAAAGGCACCATTGCCTAGGCCACCTCCTCCCTATCCTCAGATATTGGCAAAACAGAAGCAAGAGACCCAGTTTAAAAAAGTTCTTTGATATGATAAAGAGTCTTACCATAAATGTTCCAATTGTTGAGGCCTTGGAGAAAATGCCAGGATACGCTAAGTTCATGAAGGACTTGGTGACTAAAAAGCGGTCCATGGAGTGTGAGACCATTAAGATGACTCACCAAGTGAGTGCTATTGTTCACTCCATGGCACCAAAACTTGAAGATCCGGGTGCCTTCACTATTCCTTGCACAATTGGGAGTGCAGACTTTTCAAAAGCTCTATATGATCTTGGGGCAAGCATAAATTTGATGCCATATCCTGTGTTCAAGACTTTGGGGATCGGACAACCTAGGGCGACCTCTATTCGTTTGCAAATGGCGGATAGGTCAATGAAGAGGCCCCTAGGTATTATTTATGATGTCTTAGTGAGAGTGGTCAAATTCATATTGCCGGCAGATTTTGTTATCCTCGATTGTGAGGTTGATTTTGAGGTCCCTAATATCTTGGGGAGGCCTTTCCTTGCCACCGGGAAGGCCTTGGTCAATGTTGAAGATGGGGAACTTACATTCAGAGTTGGTGATGAAAAAGTGGTCTTCCATGTATGCAAATCTATGAAGCAGCCCAACAGCACTGAAGTTTTCTCTTTTATGGACCTCTTGTCCGAAGTCATTATTGACGATGCCAGTGCTATGATCCATGTTGATGATCCTGTGGAGCTGGCCTTGTTGAATCACGAGGACTCAGTGGTGAATGGTGTGCTTGAGAGCACCCATGCCCTTCAGGGCATGGCGTCTTATTCTTATGCTCCCAGAAAATTGTCATTGGACTTGGAGAACAGGAAGAACCCACCAACAAAGCCATCCATTGAAGAACCTCCGAATCTGGAGTTGAAGCCACTTCCTTCCCACCTCAGGTATGAATACCTTGGTCCCTCTTGTACTTTACCAGTTATTCTTTCCTCTTGCCTAACCCAAATGCAGGTTGACTCAACTTTAAAAGTGCTAAGGAGGAGGAAGAAAGCAATCGGTTGGACCTTGGCGGATATTCGGGGTATTAGCCCCGCCTTTTGCATGCATAAGATCATATTGGAGGATGGATCCAAACCCTCTGTTCAACATCAAAGAAGACTCAATGAAGCTATGCAAGAGGTGGTGAAAAAGGAGATTATAAAATGGCTTGATGCGGGTGTTGTCTATCCAATTTCGGATAGCGCTTGGACTTCTCCGGTCCAATGCGTTCGGAAAAAGGGTGGAATGACAGTGATAAAAAATGATAAAAATGAGCTCATTCCTACAAGGACGGTTACCGGATGGCGGGTGTGCATGGACTACCGCAAGCTCAACATGGTAACCCGCAAAGACCAATTTCCTTTACCATTCCTGGATCAAATATTGGATAGGCTCTCAGGTCGGTCCTTTTATTGTTTACTCGACGGGTATTCTGGATATAATCAAATTTTGATAGCCCCCGAGGATCAAGAGAAGACTACCTTTACTTGCCCATATGGCACCTTTGCCTTTGCTCGCATGCCATTCGGACTCTGTAATGCCCCATCCACTTTCCAAAGATGTATGATGGCAATCTTCACCGACATGGTGGAGGACTTTCTAGAAGTATTTATGGACGAATTTAGTGTTGTCGAGGATTCGTTTGACGAATGCTTGATTCATCTTGATAGAGTCCTTGCTCGGTGTGAAGAAACGAATTTGGTCTTGAATTAGGAAAATGCCACTTTATGGTGGAGGAAGGAATCGTTTTGGGCCATAAGATTTCAAAGAAAGGCATTGAGGTTGATAAGGCAAAGATCGAGGTTATTTCAAAATTACCGCCGCCTATTTCAGTGAGAGGAGTCCGTAGCTTTCTTGGCCATGCCGGTTTTTACCGGCGGTTTATCAAAGATTTCTCTAAGGTGGTGAATCCATTATGCAAGTTGTTAGATAAGGATGCTAAATTCAGTTTTGATGAGCATTGTATGCAAGCTTTTTAACTCTTAAAACACAAGCTCACTACCACTCCCATTATCACGGTGTCGGATTGGAGTGCACCATTTGAGCTTATGTGTGATGCAAGCAATGTTGTTGTGGGTGTTGTGCTTGGGAAAAGGGTGAACAAAGTGTTTCATCCAATCTACTATGCCAGCAAGACAATGAATTCTGCTCAAATGAACTACACAGTCACGGAGAAGGAGCTTCTAGCTATAGTCTTTGCCATGAAAAAATTTCGCCCTTATTTAATGGGTGCCAAAGTCATAGTTCACACTGAACATGCAGCACTCCGGTACCTCATGACCAAGAAGGATTCCAAGGCAAGACTTATGATATGGGTTTTGTTATTACAAGAGTTTGATTTAGAGATCGTGGACCGAAGAGGGAGTGAGAATCAAGTAGCCGATCATTTGTCCCGGTTGGAGGAGCAAGGACGTCCTTGTGACGGACTTGAGATCAATGATAGTTTTCTGGATGAACAACTTCTTTCAATGTCAATGAGAGAAATGCCATGGTTCGCGGATATTGCTAATTTCCTCGTCACCGAGGTTGTCCCTTGTGAGCTCTCTTCTAACCAAAGGAAGAAGCTTCGAAGGGATAGCTTGGATTTCTATTGGGACGAGCCTTATTTATTCAAGATTTGCACCAATGGGGTGATCCGGCGATGTGTACTGGAGGAAGAGCAACTAGCTATCATTGAGTCTTCCCACTCCTCACCATATAGTGGTCATCACGGAGGGCTGAGAACTGCTTCTAAAGTGCTTAGTTGTGGGTTCTTTTGGCCCACTTTGTATAAGGATGCTAGTGACCTAGTGAAGAGGTGTGATGAATGCCAAAGAGTCGGGGGAATTTCCAAAAAGGATGAGATGCCTTTAAATTCGATTCTTGAGGTATATATATTTGATGTTTGGGGCATCGACTTCATGGGGCCATTCATGAGTTCATGTGGGAACACGTACATCTTGGTTGAGGTTGATTATGTGTCAAAATGGGTGGAGGCCATATCCTTACCAAACAATGAAGCGCGGAGTGTAATAGCCTTTCTCAAGAAGAATATCTTTACTAGGTTTGGCACTCCACGAACCATCATCAGTGACGGGGGGTCATACTTTTGCAACAAAGCCTTTGACTCCTTGCTTTCCAAGTATGGGGTCAATCATAAAGTCACTACCCCGTACCACCCTCAAGCTAGTGGTCAAGTTGAAGTGTCTAACAGAGAGATAAAGAGCATATTATCCAAAACGGCCAACGCCAATAGGACCGACTGGGCTAAGAAATTAGATGATGGTCTTTGGTCTTACCGGACCGCCTACAAGACACCAATTGGGATGTCCCCATATCGCTTGGTCTTTGGAAAAGCATGCCACCTTCCGGTGGAATTGGAGCACAAGGCTATGTGGGCCTTGAAAAAGTTGAACTTGGAATGGGATGTAGCTGCAAATCTTCGGGTGGAGCAATTGAATGAGTTGGATGAGTCTAGATTCCATGCATACTCCAGTTCGTCCTTGTATAAGGACAAAATGAAGTACCTACGTGAAAAATATGCTCGAGGTAAAGAATTCAAGGTTGGTGATTTGGTCTTATTGTTCAATTCTCGGTTGAGGCTATTTCCCGGAAAACTCAAGTCAAAGTGGAGTGTTCTTTTGAAGTGGTATTTGTTACTCCATTTGATGCTCTTGACCTTAAGAACAAAAGTGGTGAAGTCTTCAGAGTAAATGGTCACCACTATCTTGGCAAAGTCGATGACAGCCACGTGGTGGCACTTATTCATCTCAAATGATCCCGGTAAAATGTGTCGTGCCGCGACATTAAATCAGGCGCTTCTTAGGAGGCAACCCATGTGTCTTTACTTTCGTTTATTTGTTTTTCTTGGTAGAATAGGTTTCACTTTTACACTAACTAGTTTTTGGATGTGTAGGATGATTTTGACACAGGAAATTTGGTTGAGTATAGAAACAGAACCCTACTGGAATTAACTTTGTGGCCGCGGTCTCCTTTTTGCGGTCCGCGAAGTCAAAAGGCTGCAACAATAGTTCACTTGAATCTGCTTCGCAGCCGCGGTTGACTTTTCGCAGTCTGCGAATCCCATTTAACTGAAGGATGCCTTTCTGATCCAAAAGCACCGCGACCACGGTTGATTTTTTGCAGATCACGATGAGCTTTTTCCTAAGCCATAAACAACTGACTGACCATGGACCGCGATCGATTTTTTGCGGTCCGCGGTAGGTAAGAGGGGTGGTCCCCGGATCTTCTCTATAATAGGCCACTAGGGTTTTATTTCATACTTTTCGCACTGTAGCTTTTCAAAGCCCCCTTCGACCGTGTCTTACTCCTGCATTCTCTGAACTTCATTTCTCACATCCATACTATCATCCAAGCATCTAGTAAGTGTATTTGTGCTTCATTAACTTCTTAATTTCTATATATTCCTTATTTTTCATCTTCTTTTCATAATTTTTCTCTTTTTAGGCTTGTAAAATGTTAGGATTAGCCCAAAAAGGTTCATGATAGTCCATTGGAATGCAATTACACTGATTAGTAGGGCTCATCTAAATGAACACTTTAGTGTAGAAAATGCAAAATCTGGAAACTCTAGGTAAATATCCCATTTCGCGGTGCCCGGTACCTTTTTCACGGACCACGGTGCTTCTATTTGCAAAAACTCAAATCGCATTTTCACGGACCGCGGTCAACTTTTCGCGGTCCGCGGTCGCTACCTTCCAGAACTGATACTACACTAGATCTAACTTCACGGCCGTGGTCGGTTTTTTGCGGCCTGCAATGTGAATTCCAGAGAGTCTTGCTCATCAGAGGGTCTCCACCGCGGTCCACAGTTGACTTTTCGCGGTCCGCAGTTGCCTAAAACCAGTGCACGTATTCTTTATTGTTACTGAAGTGTCTGCACAACAATACTTGGGAAACTAACCATGTTCACCTATGTGTACTTTGCAGTCAATGGTACAATCTCGAGGAGACATTCCTAAAAATACTGGTAGAGGAGAATCTCAAAGAGGGAGAGGCCCGGGGGCACCAAGGCAACTGTCTCTGGGGAGAATTCAAGTGATAGCAATGGGGATGCAGGTGGTTGAAGGGGTCGAGCGCACTCGGAATACGGATGCGTGGAAAGATCGTTTTGTTAGTGAGAAGGCCTTTCACAGATTCAGGGAATTGTGGACTGCACGGTCACTTTTTCTGGAGTGTACCTTTTCACTGAAAGATTTGTCTACCTACAACCCCAACGTGAAGCAGCAGTTCCGAGACAGAAAAGGGTGGTCTTACTTCACTGAGCATCTCCCGGATGCAAATGAGCACATAGTGAAAGAGTTCTACACTAATTTGCTATTTCTTGAAAAGGACTCAAAGGCATCCCAAGTCCGCATCTCACAGTGCCTTTTGATGGAGTTTCACTCAATGACTATTTGGAGATGAATGATGTGGATGATTCCTTGTACCGGGACAAACTGGCAGAAAAGGATGCTGCTAGAAATTGGTTGACTTTACACTTGGCTAAGCCCGAGGAGACTCCGGAGTGGCTAACTACTGGGAAGACTATCACCAGGAAGACCCTTAACTTCAAATAAAAAGGGTGGGAGATTTTTGTATGCAGCAGGCTAGACCCGACCCATCATGACCAGACCCTCCCCCTTAGTCGGGTTGTGTTGGTGGCATCTATCATGGTTGGGTACCCCATCAATGTGGGGAATATGATGTCTGAGGTCATTAGCCGGGTTGTCAGCACAGGTGATACTTCTTATCCTTTTCCTCATTATCTGACTATGTACTGTGAAGACCAGGAGGTCACTAAGAAGCGCTTTGACACCAAAGTCAAGCCCAAAGCTCCCTTTTCTTGGTATGATTTGAAGGATGAGGACAACCCTAAAAAGAAGTCAAAGGGAAAGTTTGTTGCCTCTACTAGCCAGTCTGAAGAGCCAGTGGTGATGGTGGAACCTTCCCTTCCCCAGCCTGCCATTCCAGAGGAGGGTCCAGGCCCATCTACCTCCACCGCCACTGACATTCCCTCCACCATAGCCTATCCCATGACTGCTCACCGGCTGAACCTAACACTGACAAGCCTCACCAATTGGATGCAGTCAACTACTACAAAGTTGACTGCAATTTCTACAGCTGTGACAGCCCCAGCTACTCCTCCCCCACCAAAGGTCCCGCAGTCCATTGAGGACACTCTGAAAGAAATTTTGGAAAACCAGAAGAAAATCCTGGACGCGGTGGGTGCACATGAGAGTGCATTGACAAAGTTGGACAAAGAAACAAAGAAGCTGAGAAAGACTCGGGCGTCAAAGAAGGAGGTGGCTAGGTTGAGAAAGGAGGTCGACAAGCTAACGAGTGATCAGATTCCATTGGAGATGCTACTAGCCGACCCTATAGAGCCACAGCCACAGTAGCAGCTAGAGCCTCAGTCAGTGTAGGAGGAGGATCCGGTGAGGCCATTGAAGAAGAGGAAGGTTATGCCACGTGCTCCGGACATCAGATTTGTACTGGCAGACCCTCCCACAAAGCAGACTCAGGCACAGAGCCAGGAGGCCCAGCCCACCGGAGCTCCATCACAGGCAGTAGCAGACCAAGCTCCTTCACAGTCCTAGTCTCAGGCAGATCCTATCCCCTTACAAACACAGCAGCGGGGACCACAACAGGCCGAGGGCCAATAGGGAGTTTTCTTTACTCTCTCTCTCCTATATTTTATGCACTATTTTTATTATATAGCATTGAGGACAATGCAATCTCTTAGTTAGGGAAGTGCAGGCATTTGATTTTGGCTACATTGGGTTGTATAATGCAAACAATATTTTTCTTCTTTTTCTTTATGTTATTTTCCATTTTGGTATGTATAAGTTAACTATCCATTGTAAATATTCATCCCCTATGTATATTCATCTAATTCCCCTATTGTACATATTCATTCTATCCCACGCACTTTACTTTATGTTACGCATTTCTTTTCTATTTTATAGCTTCTAATTTTTCTTTCATAGTTTCTTGTTTGGTTTTCGCGTGAGCAATAAGCCTTTGGTTTTCTTAATTCCACGGTTCTTTCCAAAGGTGGAACTTGTGTGAACCGGGTGGCTCTTCCCAAGGATGGACGGTATGACAACCTTCTTAAGGGTTTGAGTCTGTTTTTCCTTTTCTTGTTGTTTTGTTTTTCAATAACGGTGCCTCAAGAAAAGCTTCACTTGGGCCTAACACAGTTGCCTTTGATCCCATGGTCAAAGACAAACCGTTCTGTTTAGGATGGTGATAGTGATGATCTTGAGACTCTTGTGTTGGCCGATAATCACCGGGTGGTTCTTGGGGACCATTTT
Organism: Nicotiana knightiana; assembly: GCA_005239525.1. Taxonomy (NCBI): domain Eukaryota; kingdom Viridiplantae; phylum Streptophyta; class Magnoliopsida; order Solanales; family Solanaceae; genus Nicotiana; species Nicotiana knightiana. The sequence goes on from ML381206.1 coordinate 65,410, forward strand.
TGTTACTCAAAATACGAATAAGGTCGTTGTGGGCCCTCGACTTGGTTTCTGTAACAATCATTTAGCTGTGAGTGGTGAGAAATTCGTAATTGCAAGTCCAAGTTCAGTGCCACTAGTCTAGAACTTTCCCTGAGTGTTGTCTAGGCGAAATTCTAAGTGTAATTTGACTTGAGAAGTGACTATAGGCTTTCCTTGGCTTGAACAAAGAATTAAGAACTTCCATGACCTTCCAAAAGACATATTCCCTAGTCAACCCTTTTGAGCCTTAAGCCCTTTCTTTCAAAAAACAAGTTACAAGCCTTTAACCATTCTTTTACCCTCTCTTGGCACCCGAACTTTCCTTGGCTCTATCCAAAAAGCATAAGTTTAGGGGAGAGATGGGGATGTGATGAAGTGAAAAAGAAGGCACAAAATAAAGAAAAGAGAAAAGGCAATGAAAAAGAATGAAAATAAAAGAATGAACAAAATGAAGAAATAACGGGAATTGATGAAAAAGTGATGCCAAAAGTGTGGAAATCATAAGAAGAAGATAAAGGGAATTGATGAAAAAAAAAGTGTCTCTCCAACCCTACAAAAGATAAAAGGACTCAAAGAGTCAATGTGAGAACGGTAAAAAATTAAGTGCTTCAGGAAAGATAAGATTCACTCTGACCAAATACTTCCTACCCTTAACCAAAATCCTTCATCATGATTCCACAAAAGCCCTATATGATCTCAGGTCGAGTGAAACCTACATTAGAGGTGATGCACACAAAGGGCAAGCCTATGGTACTTTGAGCCGAACTTGGGACTTTTTCCTTGATGAGAGATGAGTGATTCCCCATATTCCTTGTTCTGAGTGTCATTATTCTAAAGGTGAGGTGCTTAGGGAAAGTTACGGAATAAGAGTCTGGGATCCACACTGACCGAGGTAGTAGTTAGAAGTTCACTGATGAGTTGGATCAACCCTTGAAGCTCTTGTATCACACTTGAAACTATGGTTTTGAAAAGTTCAATCATTGTCAATGATTCATTCGCATTAGGGGCTATGGTTAGTTCCAATTGATGCTAGTTGAAGTCACCATTAGTACAGCCAAATTTTCGTGAAATCTATCATAGGAATGGGACTTATTTTGTTTGATTGAGGACAAGCAAGAGATTAAGTTTGGGGGAGTTGATAACTTGGATTTTTGCCTCATTTTCCGTTCCCTTATACATGAATTTTGGATATAAGGGTACACAAAGTGGCTCCGAGAGCTTATACGTTGTGCTTGTTGCAGGATTGAACCAGAAATGAAGACACAGTCTAAAATATGCTCAAAACAGGAGTGAATCCGGCACAAGGATCAAACACAACAAAGATGATCAAGCCAAAAAGGCCACCGCGGCCGCGGTCCTCATTTCGCGGTCCGCGGTGGAATTCCAGTGAGGTCAAAAGTTAGGCAAACACCCACCGCGGCCACGGTCTTCATTTCGCGGACCGCGGTGGCATTCCAGTGAGGTTGAACACAAGGCAGGTTTCCACCGCGGCCGCGGTCCTTATTTCACGGTCCGCGGTGGCATTCCAGTGAGCTTGGCAAATAATACAAGTCTCCACCGCGGCCGCGGTCCGCGATGGCATTCCAGTGAGCTCGGGAAATGATACAAGTATCCACTGCGGTCTGCGGTTGAACCTTACCAGAAGATCAGCAGCTCAACAGCCTCATTGTCTTCGCGGACCGCAGTCATGTTTTCGCGGTCCTTGGTGGTCCCGCAGGGGCATTTTTGTCCAAAAAATTGGCAGACTATAAATAGACTATTTTGTAATTTTTTTACATATATTGTAATTTCTGAAGTAGAGAGCACGTGAATATTTTAGGGTCTTTATCTCTTTAGCTTTGTTCTTGCATGTTTAACATTGAAAACTTCAATTCATTGTTAGGAATCAATTAAATGGGTTATTATTCTTCTCTATCATTGTTTTCATCTTTGATTATGAGTAGCTAGACCCATTAGCTAGGGTTGTGGCTCAACCCTAGTGTGGGTATGTAATGGGTTTTTGAAATTAAGGTTGGGAAATTAATGGGTGTTAACTATTTAGGCTAGTTCAAGATTTTTATTACTATAATTAATGGTTGCAAACACTAATTAACCTTTTTATGACTTGGGTCTTTCTTGAGAAAGAAGACTTGAGTCTAGAAATTAGCCTAATAGGAAATTAAGGCATTATCAAGAGATTGGTAGTCCCAATCAATGGGGTTGAACACAGAAATGGTCAAACCCTACTTGAGCCCTAATTAACGGGTGATCACGCTCAACTATGTCTAATAAAAGACTAAACGAGCGTTGCAAATATAATCTGGGGTATTAAGCCCAGAGTCGATCCCACAGGGAGTTAACGTATCAAGCAAGCTGTCAGAATACTAAAC
>MDKJ01035623.1:0-10427 GCA_005239525.1 Nicotiana knightiana
TGCGGTTGGAGGACGTGGAATGGAAGTACTGGGGATAGTGGGAAGGTTAATGCTTGGACTGAAGCCAGGTTGGTACAATGGGTTAACTGTTAGGGAGATGGGCAATTGATTTGCAACTGAAACATTATCCAAAGTCCCTATGGGTAGTGGAGGCAGTGCCTGTCCATTCGCCCAAGCTTGGTACATCTCTGCCAATTGTTGCTTCAACACTCTTACTTCTTCAACCAATCCCGAACTTTGTTCGACCAATTGTTTATGGACATCATCATTATCTGACTCGTTCCCACTGTTGTTTGCCATGCTACTTTTCCCTTTTGATCTCGTGTTGTAAGGGTGAGTTGCCAGTTTAAACCACAAACCAACCACCTCTGTTTAACTTTTTCTTTTTAGATGACAAACAACAAACGTGTTAGAGTTAGGCATTTTGCAGATATAATCACACATTATATGTTATATACCATTTTCATTTCTAGAATGAGTTTGACAGGCTTCATGCTTCATCCCGGCTTATCGGTTTATTGGTTTATTTTCATCTTGAATTTAGCATTCTCTTTTTTTTTTGGATTAATTATGGTTATGATCGCATCCGATGGGGATTGCCTACGTATCATGACGCTGCATGAATCAGACCATTACGTAGTTCAGGATGGAAATGATTTTTTTTTTAATATATATATATATATATATATCTTTTTTAAAAAATGGGGTTGAACCTGATGAAGGTTGCCTACGTATCTCACACTCGGTGAGAATCAAACCCGCATAGTTCGGTAAAAAAATAAAATTAAAAAAAAAAAATTTAAAAATTGTGCTTTTACATACTATAACCCTTCAAAAAAGTTACTTTTAAAAAAAATATATATATTTTATGAAAACTTGGAGGAAATTTTCTCTTTCTCTCTCAACTGTTTAATCGATCTATCCTAAAGCCGGTCAACATTTGAATGAAGCCTACCAAATAATGTTACATATAGCACATAAATGTGAACATGTTGGTCCGAAAAATAGGTACCTGTCCTAGACGAACCCGGCCCCTGTGCCGAGTCCCGCCAATTCCAATGCACAATGATTCAAATAAAACGTAGCCTCCTAGGGATATTCATTGCTTGTGGCTTGTTTTTCTAGTTTTTCCAAATCTTAAAGGAGATAGTATCTAGACTTGGCTTACCCAGGCGGAAAACCCGAGCCGAGGAGCGTCAAGCATCACCAGTAGTAGAACAGCACTGGCTAGCTAACGGCTCTCCCGCCTAATCATGTGTGAATAAATCCTTCACCAGAAGCTGATAGGCTAACTGGCTTTATCTTAAGACAGAAATTTTTGTGATGCTGGTAGGCAAACACAACATAGCTACCTATAAGAAGACTTAGAGGGATGCGAGAGAGGATACCATTTATATCAAGTTCAAATAAATATTAAAGCGGTAAATAAGCAACAAATAGCACATTAACAAACACAATAATATTCAAAACATGATAAAAGCTAAACAAGAGTCAATATACAAAGCTCGAATTCTTATTAATTGTCCCCAGCAGAGTCGCCAGAGCTGTCACACCTCTTTTATGTCCCACAACCCTATTACGAGGTTGAGTTAGAAGAGTTTTTCCAATCGAAGTGACGTTTTGAAAAGGGATTATTTATTATTTAGAGTCGCCACTTGGAATTGAGTTTTGGTGTTCCAAGCCACCTTTTATCTTGAATCCCTTAACAAAGGATGGTTTGACTCTTAATTTATGGTCTACGAAAACAGAAGACTGAGTAAGGAATTCTGTTGACCGAGGGGAAGGTGTAAGGCACCCCTCGAGTCCCGCGGCTCTATCACAGTCGCTTTATTGACTCATGTAAGGCTTAAATCAATTTTTAGCTATTCTTGTATTTTATTGATCATGGCTTATTTATTACCGCTTAATTAATTATTATATTTTTATTAGTTGTGTTTACCAAGATGCGGAACGCACACAAGGTACTTTAAATATTAAACCAAGGTACGGAATATACACATGGTTATAACATAATTACTTTTAAATCTAAAGGCATCGAGACGCGGAATGCGCACATGATCCTTTTATTATTTAAGCATATCAATTCAAGGTTCGAGTATGAATACATGAGCTAAACACGATTTGTTAGTTAGAGAGTCAAGGAGTGGAAATGCACATATAACTATTTTTATTAATTGATATTAACCAAGGTTCGTGCAAGAACACATGGTTAACTTTTGAAGACGCGTTTAAAATTGTCTAGCATTTTAATCAAGAAAGAGAATTATCAATAATTAAATTATTAAAATACTTTAACGGTAGAAGGAAAATTACTTTTTATTAAAAATTAAATATGTGAGTAGACGTGATGCTACAAATGGGCCTGCTTTATTGGTTTAATAGAAAATGGCCTAACAAAATTCTGCTTTTGGTCCAAACTTTTTATTATTTTTATTTTTATTTTTAATAAAAAAAATCATCATACAACCCATGAAGTTAGCAAAAATAACTGGCCCACTTTAATTTTAATGTCTAAATTACCGTACTTTCTAAAACTTAGTTCCATATTGCCTTACACAAAGCTAACAAATATTATAAGAAAAAAAAAACTAACCAAATATTCATAGAAATTCAAATAGTCAATTCCAAAAGAAACATCATAATAATAAAAAATGTAATAAAGTATTAACTGGCATAGCCGAAATATAATGAAGCAAAACTCCATTTTTCGACCGCTTAAATAATTCCACCTCAATTAATGAACAAATTTTTTAAAGATAAACATACATTAAATATTACTAAACACACAAAATACATACAAATTAAAAGATTGAAAAATCACAAATATAGAGAATATGAACCTTCGCAGAAGCTTTCAATAATATAAACAAAGACCAGCACTTACAGGAAAACGGATGAAGATAGCAAACATAACCCGAACTCGAATCCATGAACGAAATCCACGAACTCGTTCTCTTCTTTTCTTTTCTTTTGCTTTCAAATTTTTTTTTTTTTTTCTGTTTTTCCTTTCCGCTTTCCAGCCGTTCTTTTCTCTCTCTCTCTTTTTTTTTTTGTTTTTTTCTTTCTTCTCTGCCGCCTCTCTCTCTTTCTTTTCTTACTTTTTTCTTTCTTTTTCTTAACTCTCCTTTTTTTCCTTTCTTTTTCTTACTCTCCTTTTCTTCCCTTTTCTTCTTTTTAGTTTTCTTCCTCTACTTTTTTCTTTTCCTTCCTTTTTGTTTTCTTCCTCTCTTCCTCTTTTGTACATACCCAACACGTATATATAAGATATGTGTGATGAATGGAGGAGTTAGAGTTGGAGTTGGAGTTGGAGTTGGAGTGAGATAATTAGGATTGTTATAGGATTAGTTAGCTAAAAAAAAATCAGATTTTTACTTTTAGATAAAGTTTGTTATTGCAAATTTTTTTTTTTGTTTCTTTTCGTTTTTTTTTCTTTTGTTTTTACGTTTCTTTTAAAACTTTTTTTTTCTTTTCTAATTCTTAGATAAAAAAAATGGTAAATCATATATAAATCTGATTTTTGTTTTTTTCTTTCTTCTCTGCCGCCTCTCTCTCTCTTTCTTTTCTTACTTTTTTCTTTCTTTTTCTTAACTCTCCTTTTTTCCTTTCTTTTTCTTACTCTCCTTTTCTTCCCTTTTCTTCTTTTTTGTTTTCTTCCTCTACTTTTTTCTTTTCCTTCCTTTTTGTTTTCTTCCTCTCTTCCTCTTTTGTACATACCCAACACATATATATAAGATATGTGTGATGAATGAAGGAGTTAGAGTTGGAGTTGGAGTTGGAGTTGGAGTTGGAGTGGGATAATTAGGATTGTTATAGGATTAGTTAGCTAAAAAAAAAAATCAGATTTTTACTTTTAGATAAAGTTTGTTATTGCAAATTTTTTTTTTTTGTTTCTTTCCATTTTTTTTTCTTTTCTTTTTACGTTTCTTTTAAAACTTTTTTTTTTATTTTCTAATTCTTAGATAAAAAAAATGGCAAATCATATATATATATATATATATAACGTTACTTTTAAACTTAAAGGAAACTATAAAAATAAGAAAACTCAATATTTACACTATAGTTTAAATTATGCAAAAAAAATAATAGTTTATTTATTAAAATTCTAATTAAAAGATACTCCATATATATTCACACTTTAAGAATGTGAGTATTATTATTATTTATTTATTTATTTTAATTAAATAAAATCTACTAAGTGTAAGATGAAAGCTTAAAACATTAATATTACGCCTAAAAGGAATATTTACACTAAAATAGTATAACATTTGAGTGTGGTCAAAAATTAGTTGTTCACAACCTTAATTTGATATAAAAATTCAATTTTTACAAAACTTCCTAATTCTACCCAAAACTTAGATTTTTACCATGAAAATCCTTTGTTTTTGCTTTAAAACTGATACAAAATAGTAAGGAATGGAAAGAACAAGGGTTGAAATTGATTACCTATGTATTGGGGATGAAGATTGCTGAAAAAAATCATTTTTAGGGCTGGAACTTCAAAAATTTGGAGAAGAAAGTGTTCTGCACGTTCTTTAAAAGGTATTTATATTAGCTGGGATGGACAACTGTGCGATCGCAGATAAAGAGGTGCGATCGCATAGTGTAAGGGAATTTGTGCAGTGCGTTTGCATGGGGAGGGGTGCGATCGCACAAGGTATTGACCTCCCCTCCCCCCAGGCCTGATTTACTCAGTGTGTTTGCACTGATGGAGGTGCGATCGCACAGCTTGGCCAGGCTGTGCTCCGCGGTTGCAAGCACTAAGCTGCGTTCGCACAGGGTACCAAACAGGCCTCTAATTTTTACTCTGTGCGATCCCGGACTTTCCTATGCGATCGCACAGGTCAAAATACCCGGACACCAGAACTGAAGAAAACCAGCAGTTATTTTTAAGTGTAAAACACCCCGTGGCCTATCCGAAACTCACCCGAGCCCTCGGGGCTCTAAACAAATCATGCAAGCAAGTATAAAAATATCACTCGGACTTTCTTGTGCAATAAAATCATGAAAATAACATGTAAATCTATGAATTAAAGCTCAAAACTCATCATTTTCAACAAGAACTCTTAAAGTTCATAATTTCTCAATCGGATGTCCGAACCATGTCAAACGAACTCCGTTTTTCACCAAATTTCACAGTTAACCTTTAAATATCATAACAAAGCTGTACTGGGATTCAGAACCAAAATTCAGACCCGATATCAATGATTTTTTAGCATTATTTATTTCTTTATTCATGAACATTTCAGCAAAACAATTTCTTTCAAAAATTGATTTCTAAGGCTTGGGACCTCGGAATTCATTTTCGGGCATACGCCCGAGTCCCATATTTTACGGAGGACCTCCCGGGATCGTCGGACACGGATCCGGGTCCGTTTACTCAAAATGTTGACCAAAGTCAACTTTTATTAAATTTAAATTCTCAAAATCACTATTTCTCATATTTTCACTTAAAAGCTTTCTGGTTTCACACCCAGACTGCGCACTCAAATCGATGTATTTAGTTTTAGTCTTTTTATGATTATTTAGAATGGAACGGAGTCTAATTTCAAATAATGACCCTTTGGGTCATCATAATCTCCACCTTTAAAAAACACGTTCGTCCTCGAACGGAGATAGAAAATTACTTGAAGTGCCGAACAAGTGTGGGTATCTACTCTGCATGTCTGACTCAAACTCCCAAGTAGCTGCCTCAACGGGCTGGCCTCTCCACTGCACTCGAACTGAAGGAAAACTTTTAGATCTCAATTGGCAAACCTGCCGGTCTAAAATAGCTACTGGCTCCTCCTCATAAGTCAGGTCCTTGTCCAACTGGACAGAGCTGAAATCTAACACGTGGGACGGGTCACCATGATATTTTCGGAGCATAGACACATGGAATACCGGATGAACTGAGGATAACCCTGGAGGCAATGCAAGCCTGTAAGCTACCTCCCCCACCTTATCAAGAATCTCAAACGGCCCGATATACCTAGGGCTCAACTTACCCTTCTTCCCAAACCTCATAACACCCTTCATGGGCGACACACGAAGCAATACTCTCTCTCCAACCATGAATGCTACATCGCGAACCTTACGATCGGCATAACTCTTTTTCCTAGACTGAGCTGCACAGAGTCTTTCCTGAATAATCTTGACCTTATCCAAGGCCTCCTGAACTAAGTCTTTACCCAACAACCGAGCCTCTCCCGGCTCAAACCATCCAACTGGCGATCTGCACCGTCTACCATATAACGCCTCATAAGGAGCCATCTGAATGCTCGACTGATAACTATTATTATAAGCAAACTCCGCTAACAGCAAGAACTGATCCCATGAACCTCCAAAATCAATAACACAAGCACGGAGCATGTCCTCTAATATCTGTATGGTACGCTCGGACTGTCCGTCAGTCTGAGGGTGAAATGCTGTACTCAACTCCACTCGGGTACCGAACTCACGCTGAACTTTCCTCCAAAAGTGCGAAGTAAACTGCGTACCCCGATCAGAAATGATAACACGGGTACCCCATGGAGGCGAACAATCTTCCGAATATACAACTCAGCCAACCGCTCTGAAGTATAAGTATTGGCCACAAGAATGAAGTGTGCTGACTTAGTCAGCCTGTCCACAATAACCCAAACCGCATCGAATTTCCTCTGAGTCTGTGGAAGCCCAACAACGAAGTCCATAGTGATACGCTCCTACTTCCACTCAGGAATCTCTATCTGCTGAAGCAAACCACCAGGTCTCTGAAGCTCATACTTTACCTGCTGACAATTTAAGCAACGAGCCACATAAGCCACAATGTCCTTTTTCATCCTTCTCCACCAATAATGATGTTTCAAATCTTGGTACATTTTAGCTGCTCCTGGATGAATGGAATACTTAGAATTGCGAGCCTCCTAAAGGATCAACTCACGAAGGCCATCAACATTAGGCACACATAACCGACCCTGCATCCTCAAAGCACCATCATCTCCAACTGTAACCTGCTTGGCATCACCGTGCAGAACTGCGTCCCTAAGGACCGCCAAATGTGGGTCATCATCTTGTCGCTCCCGAATACGCTCGAATAGGGAAGACCGAGCGACTGTACAAGCTAGACCACTGCTGGGGAAAATATCCAACCTCACGAACTGATTAGCCAACGTCTGAATGTCTGAACTAACAGTCTCTCACCAACTGGAATATACACAAGGCTGCCCATACTCACCGCCTCTATTTTCTTAATAGTTGTTCATAGCCAATTACGGAATTATCAACAGCTTCACGTTAACAATAATCCCCTTTCAACGTTTACAATACTGATGACGAGGTGAGATTCATGAAGACCTCATAATTATATACCCGACTTAACGTGCCTCATTTAACGCCACACGGGCGGCACATACCTTGTAGGTCAAAGCTCAATAATTATAACACGGATTTGGTAAACTATGCGCAGTTAATTAATTAATTTATTCCTTTATTTATTTATGTATTTACTTCTTACTATTATTATTATTATTATTATTATTATTATTATTATTATTATTATTATCATTATTATTACAATTTTTTTTTGAATAACCCTAACAAGCATGACTCCCTACCAGTACTATAGTAAAATTTTAATTCACAAGGGAATTTAAACACAAGAATTTCCATTACAAGGATCTCATCCTTACATAACTTCGACCACGGCTCGTAGCCCGGTTTAAATATACCAAATCATATTAAAACAGGAGGATCTCGTCCTCAATTCTGAATCACAAGTAATATGCATATCGTGCCAATCAAAACATTCCATTTCCTTCCTTGAAATATTTTCCGTTAAACAAAATTACAACACGTAATGATAGACACAACTATCTCTATAGAATCTCTCAATCCAAGTATTCACATAAGTAGATTTTTGAGTTACGAAGCTCACCCGAGAGTGGAGCATATTAGAAGAATTTTATTAGATACGCATAACCAAATTAAGTTCAGGAAATCATCAGTTTATAATAATTAGAGATTGTTCTTGTAATAACACCATTTAATGTAACGACCTCAGCCATACCCTAGAAAATATATCAACAGGCTTGGTCTCCACCTCTAGGAATCTAACCTCCACTTTCGACATTCCGACTCCTTTTTCCCTAGCTGGTCATGTAGTTGAGTTGTAACTGCAATGGGGCACATAGCCTGAGTGTTATGATGAAATATAACTCTCCCAAGTCCAGGACAATTTCTATCACTAGCCGAAAGGAAGTATCAACCTGCCCTGAGTCATCCAAAATTTTACAATCATATTGAGTCCTTTAACGAGCCTGTGGACTTGCTTTCTGGCTAGATAAACCGAAGTAGGACTATGACGGGCTGACTTATCAAACCTAGTAGCATGTTCTAACACCGTCATATGATCTGACGCAACCGCTCAAACCTTATGCACCACGCATTATGGAGGATCCGAGAAACAAATTCTTTCAAAAGCATTTATGAGAACTAAGTCAAATAGTTGATGTTGCACTGGCTGGTCGTCCTCTTCGTAGGCTTGCCTCAACCACCAGCGACCAATTTCTCCTTTACCATGTTGAATCAACACTGTTGACCTACCCCACTTATTCATGTACTCTTCGCTATTCCTTGGGGTAGCTCTTATTCCTATTGATGCACAACGGTCCCACAAGTAAAGCTTTATACAGATAATATAGTCTAGAAGCTTGTCAACCATTGTACTCCCTCTGGAGCACCCCAAAATTCGCAACTTCCACGCTGAGTAAACTTTCTGTAGATCTAAAGTTGTTTATATAACTCCTTTGGTACTGAGGTATATGGTTATTAAGGAGACAGACACACCGCAATCCTTAGCTTTATCTTTTGCAAAAATCTCAGGCCTTATACCTTTCAAGCCAAAATCGATGTAACACATGACCCCCCAATCTATTCCTTGACAGTGTACTTTTCCACTTGGCACGAAGTCATAGGTCACAATGCTTGATAATCTGCAAATGTTAAACTTCACAGCTCATATAATTCAACCCCGTTTCTTTCAACTATTCCCTTATTTTGCAATACTGGAGTAACTATGAATCCCTCTGGGATATGGGCTAGTCCAAAATGTACCAATTGAGCTAGAACCTCCGCGTCCAGATCCATTTGAGACTTTACAATAGGTGTTGATGTTCGAGCTTTAGACTGAGCTCTGCTTATGTCTCTTCCCCTAATCGTGGCTGTCATTGGGGCTTCATCTCTTATTCGGTTGTAGACGCTTTGCGTGTTGTTGAGATTTTGTACGAAGAAAAGAATAGACAAGTTCAATCATCAATGGTAGCACGATAGAGTAGAATAAAATGGAGTTGTTTCCTAACTCAATAGCCTCCGGAAGATAAGTACAGACGTCTCCGTACCGATCCTTCAGACTCTACCAAGTTTGTTCGTGAATTGTGAGACCTAAGTTACCTAGTGCTCTGATACCAACTTGTCACGACCCAAATTCCCAACCTCCGGGATCGTGATGACGCCTAACACCACACTTGCTAGGCAAGCCAATGTTGGAACTCGAATAATTGATTTCCTTAATTTATTACTTAAGTACAAATAAATAACTTCCAAAGGAACTTAATTAGAATAATTCCCAACAACAATAAAATAAAATAATAATAACCATTTAATAAAACGGATCACGAGCTAATTTTTGCAAACAACTCTAAAACTACCCCAGGGTCTGGTGTCACAATCCATGACTACTAAAGAATACTACAAATAATGGCTGAAAGAAATAGCGATTGTTCTGAATAATATAAAATAGTGTATGTAGAAATGGGAGAAGACTCTCGGAATCTGCGAACACCGGCAGATGTACCTCGTGTCTCCAAATGAATAGATGATTGATCTAAAAATCTATACTGCTGGCTAGTACCTGGATCTGCACAAAAGAGTGCAGAGTGTAGTATCAGTACAACCGACCCTATGTACTTAGTAAGTGCCGAGCCTAACCTCGGCGAAGTAGTGACGAGGCTAAGGCGGTGCTTTTAACAATAAACCTGTGATATATATATATACACGATAACACAATAAAATAATTCTACACGAACAAGAAATATATCTGAGACAATAATTAAAAAAAACAGGAAGGAAATCTAAACACATCAATTCAAATACTGCAACAATAATAAAGTAACACAACCGCCTCTTTCAGGCCTCAGCTATAACCAATCCTCAACAATTTTCAAGTTTTCAAAATTTATCTTTGAATAAAAGTAGTGCCAAAATATGAAAATAGTAATATAAAATAGTAAGTTTCAAATCATTGTTTTTCAAGAAAACAAAACAGTAAAATAAACATTTGGCTTTTCAAATCTTTATTTTCTTTGAAAATCAGTAAAAATATAAACCTCAACAATTACGAAACAGTTAGCCTGCATTTCTCACAACTTCCTCAATATTATCAAAACGAAATCAACAAGAACGTAAATATATAT
>ML381210.1:0-20260 GCA_005239525.1 Nicotiana knightiana
ATATATATATATATATATATATATATATATATCCACCCCCAAAATAAAAGTATTTTCATAACTCAATCACCTTTATAAACTTATAAAAATCTAGATCACTTATGTACCAATTACAAGACTCTTTTAACATCTCTTATGAATAACTTCATAATCTTATATCCTTCTAAGACACCGCATTGTCTCTATCAATACCATACTTAGGTATACAATAAGCGACCTTCCTTATTACTAGTCAAATCCTTTACAAATAATTGATCCCCAAACTTAGTCTAAATCATATGGAGCTACCTCAGGTAGATTATAAGGGATGCCTAAAGCCTTCCCCTTATAAGAAGAAGAAAACTTAACCATTATCTAACCGGTTAGTGGACTAATAATAAAAACATTATTTAGTAATTAAATAAGTACCCTAGTATAGCATTAAATATTAGGTTACTCTCTTTCATGAACAACAGAGAAACCACAAGTTGTATCCTATATTGACTAGTGCAAAATAGGGTGCAAAAACATGGTGACTCTGATGGGGATACACACTTAGGTTCTGACCTTAGAAGATTAAGGCTAACTTGACTTCTAGATTTATTTGTACATAGATTTGCTTATGATCTAAACTAAACTTACATGCTATATGTCTTATTTTCTCTTTACAATTATCTTCTCTCCATGATCACTTTGCTATATTGTTGCTACACCCTTGTTTATTACTGCTTTATATGTACTGTCGTTACAAATTTTCCAATCGAGTCTTGTCGTACACCATCACATACAATGGCACATGAGGGTTGTCTTTTACACTCCTCCGAACATTGTTTTCAAAACTCTTTAGTTTCAGAGAATTTCTTTGTCAGGTAAACCGACATAACTTCTCGCAGTTCTCAGTCCAATTCAAAAGTAGGAAACACTATACTCTAGTAAACTAGGTCATACTACATAATCCCTAGATGAGTTGGTTCCAGGAACCAACCCACAATTAGGAAATCCACCCTGATGTCAATGGGTCATACACCCAGCGGCATAATTTTTGTGGAAAGACAAACAAATATGACAAGACACTTATGGTCTGAAGCAAACACTTACCCAAATATTTTTCTTCTATCCACCTCAGAAAACGGAAGTCAACCAAACATCCCTGAAATAGCATGGTTATGGGAGCACCACATAAGCTGAAACAATGGTGGAAGAATATTTGTCGCAAACAAAGAGACAAAGTTCGGACGCACCTAGGGTCATTAACTGCATTGATGAAGATCTGAGTAGATAGAGTGCTCACCTGCCTGTTGATAGAATTTCTGTATCCAGTTAAAATGGTGTTCAAATTTTCCGACTGTGAGATGGTACCAACATTGGAGGAAGTCATGAGTTTTATGGAGTTGCCATTAAATGGAAGAAAGACAGTGCTGCCAGTTACTATGCCCGGGTATCTGTTCTTAGATGTTGTAGGTCTTATTAATAACAGAAGTCTCAGAAGTATCGAGGACGAGTGGGTGAGCCTCGACCAGATGTTCGACAGTTTTGGGCACCGTGAAAGTTGCGAGTGGTATTTTGGGTAGTTTCATTGCGACCAAGTGACATGGGAATGCCTCAGACCTATCCATTTCGCAATGGAACTAGGATTATTAGTCTTCCCACAACGAAGGGTTGTATAAACATAAATCTGTTACTAGTGGTCCTGGCAACCTTTCATGACAATCTTAAAGATACCTCGGTGCCGATGGTGTTAGCCGAGATGTTGAGATTAGCCGAGATGTTGAGAGATTTATCTTTGAGCATGAGGATATGATTTCTCCAAAGGATACCAGACTACCATGAGAACATCTACAGGGGAAAACACCATACATATTGGTATATGACACCGAAGCGGTGATAACCACATAAGTCAAAATACCGTCCTTAAGAGTCATTCAAGAAGCAAAATTGGATGATGCGGAATGGATATGTTTTAGGCAAGAACAGCTCATGCTCATTGATGAGAAAAGAATGGATGTAGTATGTCATGGACAACTATACCAGAACAGGATGCCTAGTGCATTTAACAAAAGAGTTAAGCTGACGATTCTAAAACATACACACTTAAATATGCTCGCTAGCCGAATATAGTATAATATAATAATATTGTATCCACAAGGACTGGAATTAAACCTTATTTAACTAACGGAAATCAAACAAAAGTAAGCAAGGAAGATAAAAATGGGAGAAAATATGGAATGATTGGATATGCGCAAGATAATTGTCTGCAATTTAAGTCTAGTTAATTCACATATAATGTTCAAGTGAGTCTCTCGAATTCAATCAGTTATTAGTTCAAACGTTTAGTAGAAACTCCTCTGTCGATTTAGTATTAACCTCACAATTTGAACTAAATTAAGTTCGGCGAAGATATGCACGAATTCGTAGTGGATTGGTCTTTAGGAGAACCTTTCTTGATTAGTCTCCTAACTAGATCTAAACAATAAATCAACTATCCTCTTTCGATTACTAAGAAGAATCAATGAATTCACCAACAAGATAATGCACAAATATCAAAGATTTTTGATTTATTTTTGACGTCCAGACGTGGTTCTTGGCCCCCGAACGTGATCCCGAATTAATTCTTTGGGATTTTACTTAGACTTCAAAGCTTCAAATCACTCAAATTAGCTCCATAACATTTACATTGCTCGAAATCCTCCTACAAAGCATAAAATACACAGTTAGTGCAAAACACTAGCGATTAAAGCTCAAACTCTATTAAAGTGTAGTAAATTTGAGTGCAATAAGTGAATAAATTACGATATTATAACCTACCATCAGAAGCCTTGCCAATACCAGAGCAGTTGGTTCTGAATGAAATCTTTCCCAATCAAGAAGAATTTAAAGGGAAGTTCTCACCGAATTTGTCTGGTGGAGCTCTATTCTTAGCAGAAATAGAAAAAAGAGTCAGCACGAAACCAATAAACTCGGACAAAATCAAGAGATATTATGCATGAAAATAGATAGAGTTAGGATTTTGATGTAATAGAACTACGTTCAACCTGACTTCCCGCGGGGAGATACATAGGCAACCCACATAGGGTTAAGTTTCTCTCCCCCTTTTTCTTGTAATAGAATAAAAAAATGTCATCTTTTGTATGTTGTTCAGGAACTACACTGACTTGATGTCCTCATAAAGGAATACGTAGGCGATCCCCATCAAATTCAGTCGTGCTTTTTTAATTGAACTATGTATTAGCCTGATTCCATTTTGAATACGTAGGCCGCCTGAGTCAGGATCGACCGTTTCATCACATTTCATCAATTATCCCATAAACTACGTTCAGAACTCATTCCATTTTGGATACGTAGGCAACATGAAAAGGTTCAGTTATAACCGCAGGCACCATGGAAGATCCGCATCAACGAGACAAAGTTCTCAGTGAAATATATTCGTGTGTGGGGAACCTTTCGTAACAAGTCATAATCTGGAACGACGACGTTTTCCTTAAAAGAAACACGTATTTTCAAATATATATATATAAAGTAATTTGTTCCATCTACCGAACTCGGTGTCCCAATCGTATAGAAGGCTACGACAAATTAATATCACGATCTACGCAAACCAGCTCCCCCCTACCAAGAAGTTTTCTTTGTGTGTAAGTTCAACAAGGAGTAAAGAATCACTGGGACCACACCGGGTCAAATGGAGGACCTGCCATTTGCCTAAGATTATCTCTATTCCCTTTTACTTAAAATTTTCAAGCACAGCGAAAGATAACTCTTGAATTCATTGCAGGAGCCTCTGAATCAGACATATGATGCGAAAAAATTTAAATAGCAAACTGTCTGCTCACCTAATCGGAGCACCTTGTACAAAATAGACGGTAAGTTCACCAATCGAAATCCTGTATATGGCAAACTGCCTGCTCAATCAATCAGAGCACCCTATACAAATTGCGCGTCGGCTTCACCAATCGAAGTCCTGTATATAGAAAACAATGAGATCAATCAATCGGAGCACCTTATACAAATCGAACGTCAGCTTCGCAAACTGGAGCCTTGTATATAGCAAACCGCAAACTTCGCCAACAAAAAGCAATATGCAACTTTGCTCAGTCAATCGTGAATGCCTGAATAGATAATTGCAAACCTCGTCACCAATGTTTAGCCTATCAATGGCCGCAACTTAGCTTCATAGTCAAGAATATTTCTTTGGCATGCTTATATTTCATTTCGCTGCTACCTTGAATGTTTTAACGATTTTTTTGTGTAGATTTAGGCATGATTTTGATCGCTTCCGAGCAGATATTACTATATATTTTTAGTGAAAATCTCTCTCAACAACCGGAGACGCACTCTGCAAATCAACATATCCCAATAAGCGGAGACATTTTTCAGTATAAAGCTCTCCAAGCAAGCGGAGACACACTTTACCAATCAAGCTCACCCAACAAGCGGAGACAATTTTCAAATGCTCCGACTGCTACGGAACGGTACTCAGCCTGGGTAACAAAATCGAGTCAGGATCAACTATCCCATCATCCCAATCCCAAATAATAGCTCGCCAACAACCAGGCATCATCATTCCTATATCGCATCTTAAAATATTATGCATTACAATATATTGGTATGCATGTACTTCATTTTGTTTTGCAGGAACAAACATCGGAGCGTGGAACTACTTCTTAGCAGCACATCTAAATATAACACAATGGGGACATCCAACCCAGTAGCAGTGTCACGACCCAATTCCATTATAGGTCGTGATGGCGCCCAGCGCCGCTGCTAAGCAAGCCAACAGTGAACTAACCGCGTTATTTCTCATTTTTATAAATTTCCAAGTAATTAAAATTTCCTTAATTTAGAAGATTTAAGAAATATCATATTTAGACTAAATAAAAAGAAAGCAATTGAGTGCAATCATGATCATAGAAATGAACCAAATCACAAGTCTATTAGGGTGTGTGCCAAGACCTATTGTTACAAGTGTATGAGCATCTAGTAGAATACACAAAAGAATACTAGTCTAATGTCTTAAGTGAAATAGATAGAAAATACAACAAAAGAAAGACTTCGGTTGCTTCACAACTGGCTCAGAAGGGAAGCTCACCACAAAGTCTCGATAATCAGGGATGCGCGCTGGACTGATATCCAGATTCACCTGCCTCAGATCTTGCACATTCAGTACAGAAGTATAGCGTGAGTACATAACCAACATGTACCCAATAAGTATCTAGTCTAACATCGAAGAAGTACTGACGAGGGGTCGACTTTGACACTTACTATGGGCCAACAATATAAAATAATTTGAAGTTCTAATTAGATATGATTTATATATAAATGACAATGGAACACCGGAGCAAGAAATAAACGAACAATATTTTCACAAGTAGTGTGAACCAAATCATTTCCCTCATTTACCTGTTTAACCTCTCAAGCCAATGAAACAATATTAAATATAATAGGGTTTTCAGTATCATCGCGCACGAATGATGCCAATGATGTACGCCCCGATCCAAATATACATAACGATAAATTGTGTGCACTACCGAGGGTCTAAAGACACGAACCATAGGTGCATCTATTAACCTGCTAAGGTGAACGAACCGCTTCAATGAGAGTAGTGGAAATTTACCCCGCTCGCGGAATATACTTGCGACGCGGCTGAACATAGATTTCTCAAGTTAACATAATATCCCTCAATTCTTCTAAAATAAGAAATTCAACTAGAAAATTTTAACATGTCGAAATCCTAAATCTCAAATATATTAAAGGCAATTAGTAAGCATAATTAGATAACGGGGTCAACAAGGCATGGTGTAAACCTAGAACTACCCGGACATAAGCATAATTAGTAGATATGTATGGACCCTCTTCACCTAGTGCATACGTATCCCAACTAGAAGCACACATTAATTAAATTCACCTATGGGGTTAATTCCCTCTTACAATGTTAGAACAGAGACTTACCTTGTCTCAGGTCTACTTTTCGATCAAAGATTTGTGCTCAAACCCTCAATTTGGTTCCAAACAACTCGAAACTAATCAAATGTTATATAAAATAGTCAACATAGGCTCAAAAGTTCATATTCTAACTATTATAGTGATTACCCAACCCCAATTGAAGAATTCCCAAAAATAAACCCTAGGCCCACGTGCCCATATTCTGAAAATTTTCAAAGAAAATTGTTACCTATAACCTCATGAAGTCAAATATATGATTTTTACCAAATTCCATAACAATTTTCATGGTAAAATCCCATTTTTATCCAAAACCTAGGTTTTTAATCTAAACCCTTGATTTCACAAATTTTTACATGTTAATCTACCCCTAATATATCTATCTAATGCGTGTTGTATAAAAATTATGTACCTCAAAGTTCTAGGTGAAAACCCTATACCAAGAGCTCCAAAAATCACCCAAGAGATGAAAGAAATGAGCTAATTGGCCTACGTACTGCATCTAATAAAGATGTGCGCGGCTCTCAGATGGCACATCTGCAACATATGGTTTTCAAATAAGTTAAAAAAATCACAAATGTGACCAAGGACTTGCAAATGCGAACCCTGCCAGGTCGCAAATACGAGCTATGCCCAGATTAGGCTTCTTCGCAAATGTGAAGCCTTTCTCGAAAATGCGACGTTCACAAATGAACTAAATTCTCGCATTTATGATACCTGTAACACCGGCAAAGAAACATCAGAATACTGAAGCTTTCATCCTTCCGAACATGTCTGAAACTCAACCGAGCCATCGAGGCTCCACATCCAATATCCATACAAGTCTAAAAATATCATACGAACTCGCTCGCGTTAACAATACACCGAAATAACATCAACAACCACGAATCAGATGCCAAAACGCATAGACTAACTCATGAACTCAAAAACTTCTAAAATACTTCTGCATGTCTGATTCCTATCAAATAAACTCAGAATGACTCCAAATTTTGCGTGCAAGTATTAAATGACATTACCAAACTATTCCTGATCTAGAAATCCTATTTGGACCTCGATATCACCAAAATCTATTCCAAACCAAATTTAAAGAACTTCAAAAACCTTCAAAGAGCCAACTTTCACTATTAGGCGTCAAAACGCTCACGGTCATCCAAAACTCGATCCGAACAAATACCCAAGTCCGAAATCGTCATACGAACCTAGTGGAATCGTTAAATCCTGATTCCGAGGTCATTTACCTAAAATGTTGACCGAAGTCAAACTTAGCCTTTCTAGCCAACCTTAAGGAACCAAGTATTTCGATTTCAACCCGAATCCCTCCAAATCCAAAACTAACCACCAAGACAAGTCATAAGACAATAAAAGTATCTACGAGAGTCTTACTTAGGGGAACGATGTTCTAAAAAGCAAAACGACCATTCAGATCGTTACATTCTCCACCTCTTAAACAAAAGTTCATACTCGAACGGGTCTAGAGTCATACCCAAAGTGCTGAATAAGTGTGGATATCTACTCCGCATGTTCTCCTCGGACTCCCAAGTCGCCTGCTCGACTGGTTGGCCCCTCTACTAAACCTTTACTGCAAAAATCCTCTTGGACCTCAATCAGTGAACCTGCCTATCAACAATGGCATCTAGCTCCTCCTCATAACCCATGCTCTCATCTAACTGGATCGTGCTGAAGTCTAACACATGTGACAAGTCGACATGATACCTCAAGACCATAGACACGTGGAAGACCGAATGAACTCCTGATAGACTGGGAGGAAAAGCAAGCTCATAAGCAACCTCTCCAACTCGTCTCAACACCTTAAATAAGCCTATAAACATTGGGCTCAACTTTCCCTTCTTCCCAAACCTCATAATACCTTTCATCGACGATACTTTCAAGAGAACCTTCTCGCTCACAATAAATGATACATCACGCGCCTTCTGATCCGCGTAGCTCTTCTGTTTGGACAATGTTGTGCAAAGTCGCTCCTGAATCAACTTTACCTTTTCCAAGGAATCCTTCAACAGATCTGTACCATATAACTTAGCTTCACCGGGATCAAACCACCCGATGAGAGAACGACATCGCTGACCATATAAAGCCTCAAATAGAGCCATCTGAATGTTGGACCGATAACTGTTGGTGTAAGAAAATCCGACCAAGGGAAATAATCGATCTCCCTGCCTTCCAAAGTCAACCACACATGCTCTGAGCATGTCTTCCAAGATCTGCATTGTGTGTTCCGCCTAGCCGTCAATCGCTGGATGATATGTTGTGCTGAGCTCTACACGGGTCCCTAACTCACTCTGTACTGCTCTCCAGAAATGCGTAGTAAACTGAGGGCCTCTATTTGGTACGATGGAAACAGGCATAACATGAAACCGAACTATCTTCTAAATATAAATCTAGGCCAACCTCTCTAAATTATACGTAGTCACAACAGGAATGAAGTGTGCCGACTTGATCAACCTGTCGACAATGACCCAAACTGCATCAAACATCCGCATAGTTCATGGCAGCCTATCTACGAAGTCCGTAGTAATGCGCTCCCACTTTAACTCACGTAGAGTAATCCGCTGGACTAGGCTACCTGGCCTCTGGTGCTCATAATTAACACGCTAGCAATTTAGGCATCTAGCTACATACTCAACTATGTCTTTCTTCATCCGCCACCACAAAGAATGCTGCTTTAGGCCGTGATACATCTTTGTAACACATGAATGAATGGAATATCGAGAATTGTGTGCCTCCTCTAGAATCATATCCCTCAAGCCATCAACATTAGGAACACATGGACCACTCTGGAGTCACAAAACACCATCCTCGCTGATAGTAACCTCCTTGGCACCACCATGTAGTACCGTCTCCTTGAGAACCAACAAGTTTGGATCATCTAACTGTCGAGTCTTGATCTGCTCCAATAGTGAAGACTGAGCAACGGCACATGCAAGAACTTGGTAGGGTGCTAAAATATCAAACCTCACAAGTCTGTTAGCCAAGGAATGAATGTACAAAGCTAGTGGCCTCTCCTCTTCTAAAATGAATGCCAAACTACCCATACTCTCTGCCTTTCTGCTCAAAGCATCTACGACTATATTCTCCTTGCCCGGATGATAAAAATAGTGATATAATAATACTTTAGGAACTCAAGCCATCATCGCTACCTCAAATTGAGATCCCTTTGCTTGAAAAAGTGCTACAAGATAGGATGATCAGTGTAAACCTCACAGGACATTCTATAAATATAATGCCTCCAGATCGTAAGAGCATGAATAATCGTGGCCAACTACAAATCGTGCACATGATAACTCTTCTCATGGGGCTTCAGCTGATGTGAAGCATATACAATAACTCGCCTCTCCTGCATCAATACACAATCCGAACCAACACATGAAGCATTGCAATATAGAACATACATCCCCGAATCGGAAGGCAACACTAGAACTAGTGCTGTAGTCAAAGCTGTCTTGAGCTTCTGGAAGCTTGGCTCACAATCACCGGACCAACAGAACAGAGCATCCTTCTAGGTCAATCTTGTCAAAGGTACTGCAATAGATGAGAAGCCCTCCACAAACTGGCGATAATAGCCTGCTAATCCCAAGAAGCTCCTGATCTCAGTCGCCATAGTGGGACGAGGCCAATTCTAAATTGCCTCAATCTTCTCGGGATCCACCTTAATACCCTCTCCTGATACAACATGCCCCAAGAATGCTACAGAATCTAGCCAAAACTCACACTTGGAGAACTTAGCATATAGCTTCTGTTCTCACAACGTCTGAAGCACCACTCTCAAATATCGTTCACGCTCCTCCATGCTGCACGAATAGATCAAAATGTCTTCAATGAAGACAATGACAAATGAATCAATATAAGGCCTGAACGCCCTTTTCTTCAAATACATAAATATCGGTGGGGAGTTAGTCAAGCGGAAGGACATCACTAGAAACTCATAATCGCCATATCTAGTACAAAAAGCAGTCATCAAAACATCTGAGTCTCGAATCATCAATTGATGGTAGTCTGATCTCAAGTTGATCTTAGAGAACAACCTAGCACCTTGCAACTGGTCAAACAAATCATCAATACGCGGCAAAAAGTACTTATTCTGTAACTTTGTTCAATTTGTGGCGATAATCAATGCACATCTGCATAGTCCCACATTTCTTCTTCACAAATAATACTGGTGCACCCCAAGGTGATACACTAGGTCTGACGAACCGCTTTGCTAGAAATTCCTCAAGCTTGTCCTTCAACTCTTTCGGAGCCATACGGTATGGTGGGATAGATATAGGCTAGGTAACTGGGGTCATATCAATACAGGAATTGATATCATGGTCTAGTGGAATACTTGGAAGATTAGAAGGAAACACATCGTAGACTCTATGGTAGTATCCCGAACATAAGCTAGCCAAATAACCCTTCTCGACCATGTGTCGAGCCTTCATAAAAGAGATGATCTGACTAGGTGTGTTGACAAACGAACCCTTCCACTCCAATTTAGGTAGCTCTGGCATCGCCAAGGTAACAATCTTGGCATAGCAATCAAGGATGGCATGATATGGAGATAACCAGTCTATGCCTAGGATAACCTCAAAATTAGTCATATAGACCAATAGAAGATTTATCTAGTCTTATAACCACATAATGTAAGAACGAAGGACCGGTAGACCCGATCCATGGCAACAAAATCGCCCATTGGAGTGGACACATAAAAAAGAGTACCCAAGGACTCACGAGGAATATCCAGGAAACGAGCAAACAAAGATGACACATATAAATAGGTGGACCCTGGATCAAATAATACCGAAGCATCCCTACCATAGACAAAAATAATACTTCTGATCACGGCATCTGAGCCTACTCCAATGCCCTCCACCTGCCTGGCCTAAACCTCTAGGACGCCCCCTACCCACCTGCCCTCCGCCTCTGGGAGGCCTGACGGATGGTGAGACTACTGGTGTTGTTATCATGGCATGCTGACTCTACTGCACTGTCGTGCCCTGGAGTCTAGGACAAAATATTTTTATGTGACCAGGATCCCCGCACTCGCAATAACCCCTCAGAGCGGTGGACTGCTGCCTTAAAGTCTGACCCTGATGGCCTGAATACCCACTGGAAGAACCTTGAGTAGCAGGTAGGCGGTATGGACTCTCTTGCATGGCACTGAAATAGGCGTTGGAAGAACCCTGATGGCCTGAGTACCCACTTGAACAACCTGGGATAGCTAGTGGGCGATAAAAACTCTCTGGCATAGAACTGAAATAGGGTCGTGTTGGAGCAACCCGAAGAGGTGGTGGTTCTGGATATGTGGGCTTGCTAGGCTGACCCCTCCTAAAATGACTTCTGCCTCTAGCCGGGGCACCTCTAAGCTCTCCAGAAAAATGGAACCGCTTGTCTCGCTGCATCTACTCTCTACCTCGATAATTGTAATCCTTAATCCTCCGAGCTATCTCCATAACCAACTGATAAGAAGTACCCATCTTGACCTCCCGGGCCTGAATACTTGACTGCAATCCTGCAACAAACATTCATATTATCTCAGCATCAGTAGGAAGCATTATAAGTGCATGGCGGGAAAACTTAGAGAATCTCGCCTCATAGTCGATAACTGACATCTGACTATACTAGAGCTGCTCAAACTGACACCACAACGCTTCCCTATGGGAGGGTGGAATATACCTATCCAAGAAAAGGCGTGTAAACTCATTTCAAGTCATGGGAGGAGAACTTGCTGTATGTCGAGAAGATCTGACTGCCACTACCTACGGGTCCTATCGTCCAGCTGGAAAGTAGTGAAATCCACCCCATGGGACTCTAATGTACTCATGTTGTGCATTTTGTCCCTGCACCTATCAATGAAGGATCCTCATGTCTCTCATCCCCCGAAGTCAGGAGGGTGAAGCCTAGTCCATCTATCCAATAGCTTATGCGGCTCGCCGGTCGCAACTAGTCTAGGCTCAGGTACCGCTGCTGCAACTGGATGGACTCCACCCACAAGTAGTGTACCCGGGGTAGGATCGGTGCCCCCTGGCTTCAGCCTTAGCCTCTAGAAATGGGGGGATCATCCCCTCCCAGGTTTGGAACACCTGTCGTGCGCGTTCTCACCATCTGTGAGAGAATAAGAGAATAAAACATAGTACACTGAAACTAGTGCTCTAATACCATGTTTTCACGATCCAACTCTATTATAGGCCGTGATGGCATCCAGCGCTGCCGCTGAGCAAGACAATAGTGAATTAACCACGTGATTTCTCTTTTTAATAAATTTCCAAGTAGTTAAACTTTCCTTAGTTCAGAATATTTAAGAAATATCAGATTTAGACTAAATAAAACGAAAGCAACTGAGTGCAGATCATAGAAATGAACCAAAATCGCAAGTCTACTAGTGTGTGTTCCAAGACCTAGTGTCACAAGTGTAAGAGCGTCTAGTAGAATACACAAAGGAATACTAGTCAACTGTCCTAAGTGAAATAGACAGAAAATACAACAAAAGAAAGACTTTGGCTGCTGCACAACGGGCTCAGAAGGGCCGCTCACCATGAAGTCTCGATAATCAAGGATGCGCTCCGGACTGATAGCCAGTTGCACCTGCCTCAGGTCCTGCACATTTACTGTAGAAGTGTAGCGTGAGTACATAAACCACATGTACCCAGTAAGTATCTAGTCTAACCTCGAAGAAGTAGTGACGCGGGGTCGAATTCGACACTTACTTTGGGCCAACAATATAAAACAATATGAAGTTCTAATTAAACATGATATATATAAATGACAATCGAACATCGGAGCAAGAAATAAACGAACAATATTTTCACAGTTAGTGAGAACCTAATCATTTCCCTCATTTACCGATTTAACCTCTCAAGCCAATGAAACAATATAAAATATAATAGGGTTTCCAGTATCATCACGCTCGAATTATGCCGAGGAAGTACGCCCCGATCCAAAAATACACAAACAAAAATAGTGTGCACTACCGAGGGTCGAAAAGCACGACCCATAGATGTATCTATTAACCTTTCGAGGCGAACAACCCAATCCCATGAGAGTAGTGGAAATTTACCCTGCTTGCAGAATATACTTGCGACGCGGTTGAACATAGATTTCTCAAGTTAATATAATATCCCTCAATTCTTTCCAAAACAAAGCATGGGTAGGTTTTTCATCTAAACCCTTGATTTCACCAATTTTTACATGTTAGTATACCCCTAATCTATGTATTTAACTCATATTGTATAGAAATTACTTACCTGAAAGTCCTAGGTGAAAGACATATCCCAAGAGCACCAAAAATCGCCCAAGAGATGAAAGAAATGAGCTAAATAGCATAAGTCTCGCATTTAATAAACCTATGCACAGGTCTCAGATATAGCATTTGTGAAATCTGTTTTGAAAATGCAGCAACAACATCACAAATGCGAATCTAGTCTCCCGCCGCCAAGGTAGCAAATGCGACCAAGGATTCCCAAATGCGAACCCGGTCAAGGTCGAAAATACGACTGATTTCTCGCAAATGCGAGTTATGCCCAGATCAAGTTTCTTCGCAAACACGAAGCCTTTCTCACAAATGCAAGGTTCCCAAATGCGAACAAAATTCTCGCATTTGCGATACCTGCAGCACCAGCAAAGAAACACCAGAAAACTAAAGCTTTAATCCTTCCGAATATGTCTGAAACTCACCCGAGCCCTCAGGGCTCCATACCACACATCCACACAAGTCTAATAACATCAAACGAACTAGCTCGTGCGATCGAAACACCAAAATAGTATATAAAAACACGAATCGGACGCAAAAAAGCATGGATTAACTCATGAACTCAAAAACCTTTACTTCTGTGCGTTCGAATCCTATCAAATCAACTCGGAATGACACCAAATTTTTTGTGCTAGTCTTAAATGAAATTACAAAACTATCCCTAGTCTCAGAATCCTATTTTGACCTCGATATCACCAAAACCTATTCCAAACCAAATACAAAGAACTTCAAAAACCATCAAAGAGAAATCTTTCACTATTTGGCGCCGAAACGCTCCCAGGTTATCCAAAAACCCGATCCTAACATACATCCAAGTCTGAAATAATCATACGAACCTATTGGAATAGTCAAATTCTGATTTCGAGGTCGTTTACTCAAAATGCTAACAGAGGTCAAACTTAGCCTTTCTAGCAAACCTTAAGGAACCAATTGTTCTGATTTCAACTCAAACCCCCTCCAAATCCCGAACTAACCATCCTATCAATTCATAAAACAATAAAATCACATTCAGGGAGTCTTATTTAGGAGAACAAGGTTCTAAAAATCAAAACACGCAGTCAGGTCGTTATAAGAAGGCTCAGAATACGACATTGGGGTAATTACTACGAGTGTTGCTTCCCCAAAGTCCCTACTCTACCACTACATGAGGGTTGATCCTCATTAAGCCCAAGGTATGTAAGCAATTCAAAGCCACCATTTGGCTTAATATTCCTAATTCTTCAAAGATTCTTCCCCTATTCAATCCTACAATTCACGATCCTCATTTCATGCAATATCTGCCTAAAAGTCGGGACAAAAATAGCTTTGGTTCTATTTTTTCGCCCGAAAACTCTTTCATCGTCTCCGGTCAAAGAGAGGCAGTTGTTTGCGGCCAATTTTGAACCTCCCTTTTAAAATTAATTTATTCACGCTTAATAATTTATAATAAATATTTTAGAATAAATCAATTAAGTATTAGTTTCAAAATTAATCACATAGTACTAAAATTTAATTAAAAATCTATTTACTATAATAATATTTGTATATATATTACATAAGTTTTACAATCTGACAAAATTACTCCTTAGTTTCCAATCGATTGGGTTACTATGTTAATATTTTGAAATTACTGTTACGATTCGTAATATGTGTTATTTATAGATAAATAATTAAAATAATTTTATAGTTATAATTTTACCATATTTTTATATAAATTGTTAAGCTTATTTAAATTGATTTTAAAATGGTTAAAAGGCTATGATTGAAATTCCTAACCAAGTACAAAATGGCTATTTATTAAATTATGTTAGCCCAAATGTGCAGACCAATCCGGAAATAGATAGCCAAGTCCACCCCTCTCTTCCGACTTAGCAATACAAGTAACTCTATTCGCACCGATCAGCGTTTTCCACATCACCCCCTTTACCACTCGCAAGAAAAACAGACACACATCTGAACCGTTGATCCATCAGATCAACTCCTCCTATTTAATCTTTGATTTTTCTCTGATTTTTAAAAAACATTCGCACAAAGACCCTATTTCCACCGTTCAAGCCTCTTGATCCAGTGGCCCACAAACTTATTTCTAAAGAATCCTAAATAGCCGAAGT
The DNA here is from genome assembly GCA_005239525.1 of Nicotiana knightiana. NCBI lineage: Eukaryota > Viridiplantae > Streptophyta > Magnoliopsida > Solanales > Solanaceae > Nicotiana > Nicotiana knightiana. The sequence goes on from ML381210.1 coordinate 15,247, forward strand.
TCCAAGGCTATTGATCACTAGATCCAACGTCCTGTATTCTATCTCTCAACATTAACCTAGGGGCGTACCCTTATTCCCCCAAACCCTAATTCATATTCACATCACTCGGTCGCCTCACCTCCCCCTTTCTTTTTCTTATCTCTTCTCACACAAGCCTACAAAACCATCAACCGCATGAGGCTTGCACAAATTGGTGGAAGGCCACGAACATATCAATAAATCATCCATCTTGTCTTCCTTATCCGCGATTCTCGCTTAACGTTCCCTTTTGTCAATCACAAATTCAAACTACCTAAATTCTGAAAAGCTAACCTCATAGGTGAAACTTCAAATTACAACTGACCTTTCAAATCCATGGCATGCATAATTGTTCCTTTTGTTCCTACACTCTTGATCTCGTTGTTCGATCCATTTGGATCTTTCGATTTTAATGCCCGAATTGAAGAAATCAGACCCAAAGGTGAAACTTCAAATTCTCCTGATTCCTTCTTCCTTCCTTTCAAATCATACCAAGTAGGAGATTTTATATGGCTTAATCATCAATATTCGACACCAGAGGTCAAATGCAATGACCTAAGGGCATTAGGGTTCTAACCGATGGTTCATTGTACTTCAACTTTCAGCCTCTCACATTTCAACACTCAGGTAAACACAAACAATGATTTCCTCTCTATACTCTCTTATTTTACCCGACTATGCTCACATCATCAACTCATCGTCACTCTCCATTACCTTAATTTGAAATCTGAAACTCTAGAGGTGTCACAACCCAAAATCCATAGGTCGTGATGGCGTAGGACACCACTTTCAGGCAAGTCAAATCTTTAATTAGTTGAAATACATTCATGTTTTAACATTTTCGAAACCGTTACCTTTTCTTGCATTTCATAATCAAATAACTAAATTTTTGTAAATTAAATACGACATCAACTAAAATTTTATTATTTAAAAACAATGATCTAAATATTTCACTTAAACAATTATCCCAATACACATCCCAGAACCCGGTGTCACAAGTACATGAGCAACTTCTAAGAATTTTACAAATATTACAAAGCCTGTTCGAAATACAACTGGACAAGGAAATTTAAAATGAAATAGATACAGTATGAAGGTGACTCTGTCAGCTGCAGATCGCCTCCAGAAGATGCAGCTCGCCTGAGTCTCCGGATCCTCCACATTTGCTATGTAAGTACATGTGCAATAAAATGCACATCAAGTGTAGTATGAGTACAAAAATAACATGTACTCAGTAAGTCGTACACCTAACATCAGAGAGGTAGTGACGAGAGGTCAATTTAGACACTTACTAAAGGTCCATTTAAAATATTTAAGAGTGACACTAAACATGGTTTTTTTATCATAGGCGATTTATAAAACAGGATTTAAACATCCTTCAATTTCGTTCACATTTAACACTTTATATCTTCGTCATATTCACAATTAATCAACATGGTTATTTAATCAAATAATAATAGATCAACGGAAGGAGCAACTTCTTCCAAAAGTCTTTTTAATAACTTTAAATCTTTGTCAGTTCAGTTGACAATTTAACATTTCAGGCCAGTAATCAGGCAAATATCATAGCAACTACGCAGCAAATATCATGCGCAAGCAATACCGAGGGTCGAACGGCGTGGACCAACAATAATAAATTATGCACTGCCGAGGGGTCGACCTGCTCGAACCATTGATGCATCTATCTGCCCCGCTCGCAAATCGATCATGCGACGCGGTTAACATAATACGGCTAGCCTGCTCGCGAATCATACATGCGACTCAGGTGCTCATATGAATATATACAAAAATACAGGGTCTTCCTGCTCGCGAATCGCTCAAACGACTCAGGCACCCAAAGTTACACATATCCACACAATAAACTCATATTTTATCAAGAAAACCGTTTTTCTCAGGAAAGTTGTAAAATCTTTATTAAAAGAAACATGAAATATAGATTTTGAAGTCTTTGTTTTTGAAACTTATTTGTAAAATGTAGTGATACTCCATGATACAATCTAGTCCAGGTACACATTTATTCACAACAGAAACAATTCTCTTTTTAGAAGGATTTAACAATACGAACTCTAGCTTTATTTTAAAAATTCGATTACGTTTCAGTCATATCAGCTGTTTAATATCACAGGCAGGGTTACAGGTACACACATAAAGCATGCTAGTGGGTCCTAGGCTACCCGAACATGGCATAATAGTAGTTATGCATGGACTCCCGTCACCTCGTGCGTACGTAGCCCCCGAGGATAATAGCATGTAGTGAATTAATTCACATAGGGGGACGATTCCCCCTCACAACGTTAGAATGGAGACTTACCTCGCTCCGAAATTCCAACACCGGCTTCCAAGCCCTTCCGATGACTCCAACGGACGCATAACGCTCTGAAACTACCACATAAATGACAAAGCACAGAAAATTCATCCTAATACTCACAACAAATTCAGATTATATATTTTCCCAACCCCGCTCAGTGAAATGACCAAAATACCCTCGGGGCCACGTGCTCGGAATCTAAAATTTCTCGAAGCTACGTTCTACCCATAGCCTTACTAACTCAAATATATAATTTTCTCAAATATTCATGCTCAATTCGTGGCTAAAATCAAAAGTTACATTTTCTAGGTTTTTCATCCAAAAACACCAATTTCCTACCAATTTCCATGCCTAATCCATGCATATAATCTTGTACTTAACCTTAGAAACAAGTAGAAACAACTTATCTCTCGATCCTTGGTGAAATCTCCCTTGAAAGGCTCTCCCAAAATCGCCTAAACCATGAAAAATGAAGACAATCAACCCCAAATTCTCGTTTTTAAACATTCTGTCCAGGTCGATTTCCGCACCTGCGGTCCTTCCTCTGCAATTGCGATCCCCCAGGTGCGACCAAATCTCCCGCACCAGCGGTTTCACTCAACTCCAGCCAAATCGCACATGCACCCCCACTGCCCGCACCTGCAACATCGCAGGTGCGGAATATACGTCGCACCTGCGGTTCCCAACCAAGATTGCCCACTCTCGCACCTGCGACTCCCAAGATGCACCTGTGGCTCCGCACCTGCGGTCAAAGCCTCGCAGGTGCGGTTACACCAGATGACAGCAGCTTCATCCTTTTTTCCAACTTCAACTTTGATCCGTTAACCACCCGGAATCCACCCGAGGCCTCCGGGACCCCGTCCAATTATACCAATCTGCCACAAAACATGACACGGACTTGCTCGAGCCCTCAAATCACATCAAACGACGCCGAAATCATGAATCGCACTCAATTCCGATTCTTTAAGAACTTCGAATTTCAAACTTCTACATCCGATTCCGAAACCTATCAAATAACGTCCGATTGACCTCAAATTTTGCACACAAGTCATATTCAACATTACGGACATGCTCCAACCTTCTGAATCGCATTCCGATCTCGATATCAAAACTTCCACTTCCGGCCAGTTTTCCCAAAAACCTTCAAATTTCTATCTTTAGCCAACTGGCTCCAAAATGACCTACGGACATCCAAATTCACTTCCGATCGCGCTCCCAATTCCAGAATTACCATACGGAGCTATTCCAAGACTCAGATTCCAAAACGGACATCAACCTCACTGATATGCACTTCAACCCCAAATTCATAAAATCCTTCTAAAATGCTAACTTCCACAATATACGCCGAAATGCTCCCGGGTTATCCAAAACCTGGTCCGGACATACACCCAAGTCTGAAATTATCATACGAACCTGCTCGAACCTTCAAATCTTGATTCGGAGATTATTTACTCAAAATTTCAATATTAGTTGATTTCTCCAACTTAAGGCTTCTGAAATGAGAAATTTTGCTTTCCAAATAAATTCTAAACTTCCTGGAATTCAATTCTGACCAGGCCCACGGGTCATAATACCTGACGTTCGGGTCATTACACTTTCCCCCACTTAAACCGACGTTCATCCTCGAACATGTTAAGAACTGCTCTGGAGTTACCTTAAATCATTATTTAACATCTCGAACACCTTCCCGTGCTACCACAACCCAGTCGAGCACAATAGCTTGATCAAATCTAGAGATTCCTCCTTTATCCGTATAATAAGCTCAGAATTTATTCAAACACATGCAATTTCTCTAGCCAGGCCTAGTTTCAATATATATAAGCATTGCATCAACTAGCACACGATATACCAGACCATAATTCCATACCCTTGTTGAATCGACACTATGCACCGCATAACTCATCGTCTGACCACAACGACGCTCCCTGAACCTTATTAGCCAAGGTCCATAATCCGATGCTCCTGGTGCACCTCATAACAATTATAAAGACATCCTGCTATAATGTTGGCGATACAACCACAACGGAGGAAATACGCAAAAATTCACACTCAACTGCAGAGTTAACAAATCCTTGAATACCTCATCTTGACTAGAATCGTCACTTCCATTATGAACCTGGATGATGGTATTTGTTTTTAATATACACTTCACATAACCTTATCATACTGATCCCTGGTCCGATAATCTCCTCTCACCCAGTATGAACTGCTCCGACAGTAAATAACCCCAAACATGGCGAACAGCGTCACATGATACTACATCGCCCAATAGGCCATAACTCGAACATGATAATAAGAAACGACTCAGGACGGAACTACTCAGCTCACGCAAATAATATGAATTCTTACCAGAAAATAGGAGATAAATCACAAAAAAGTAAATACGTATTAACCCTTCTCATCATCACACTATTGCGGCGTGCAACCCGATCCAAATAACATACCCGTGGCGACATGCCACCCGATCCACACATAAAATTTACATAAAAGATATATATACGGAGCTGATTTTCACACTATTATAATTTATCGAATACCGATCATAAGCACGCTAAGTGCATAATACCATCCTGGGAAGACTGATAAAGACATATGCTACAAAACTTAGGCACAACTGAGGTGCGATATATATATATATATATATATATATATATATATATATATATATATATATATATATATATATAT